>JAVFBX010224505.1:0-11169 GCA_034783855.1 Mopalia kennerleyi | reverse complement strand
CCACGGGGCCATACTGATATTGAGTTTGGGTATATTTACATTGTATGTCCAATAAAATATAATGTTTGTTTGATTAGGGGTCAACGTCGTACTCAAGGTTATTTCACTTATATGACGATGGATTGTCCACTCCACATCGCACCTTGCCTAATTACAGTGGAACACCGATAGGATACCTTGTTAAATCCATACCCCGCGATTGCTGGAGCCACTATGTGTGACTTGTCATTTACCTGATGGTGGACAGATCCGGTGAATGGTTCATTGAAGCAGGATTAGTAAGCGCACTCACTACCACCAAGCCACGGGTCAAATATAAGGCACTTTGAACTTCAAGTTATTTTACTCATATGATCACATCGCTAGCACCAGTAAGACCACTTAGAGAAATTAAGAATTTTCCAACCTTCAAACATGAAAGAGTTCCCTCATTGAATGAAGTCAGTTGAAAAAGTTCACAACAGACAGAACAAAAGATTATTCTCTTGCAAATATTTTCAGAAAATCTTGCTTCTGAGGAAATGTCTCAAGATCGGGTGAAGTTAACATATTCATCGAAGTAGGATTAGTAAGCCCACTTACAAACCACTAAGCCTACTTACAAACAGAGTAATCAATATTTCACAATTTACCTGATGCCGTGAATATTCTTGATAGCAAAGCTGATCTCCCTTCTTAGTTCCTTCTCGTCAAACTCCATCTATGAAAACAATTCAAACACGGAGTTAGATCCATGATAAGCTTAATTGAAGTGGGGTTTTTATTCCAAGTGCTCTCAGAAGCAACATGAAGCTCATCTGTGTGTGGTGTTTTTGTATTATTGTTTGTTTGATTGGGGTTTAACATCGTACTCAAGGGTATTTCAATTATATGACGACAAATTGTCCACTTCACAATGTTCCTTGCCCTATTATGGTGGAAAACCGAGAGGAAACCTCGTAAAAACCACCCCCAGCCACAACTTGTGACTCACTCATGTATGAGAGTCAAGGCTAAAGGAAACCGCCTCTGAAGTCACTGAACAGTGGACACAAAAATGACCAGACAGTAAAATCAGGCCGGTGCTGTTGACCATTTGCACAAATTCTCTCCCGTAACAGAACAATAGGTTGCATGGATTTAAATTCATGCGAATGGTAGATCGGTTACGCAAAATTTTGAAAAAATAAGGCCTGTGATGGACGGTCAATGTAGATGATTGGAGTGATTAACTGCTATACATACCTTGATTAGTTCAAAAGGGAATCGTTCATGAAAAATACGGTTAATTTTGGCCCCTCCAGAGAGTTCCATGGTGCTGACCTCAGCACCTGACCCCTCTATACTCTTCTCTATGTCCACGGCAAACTGCTGCACAATTCTGGTAACACAAGATCAAAATAATCATTGATTGACTGATTGATTTGCATTTAAATCTTGTGCTCAGGCATTTTACAATAATATGACAGCAATGTACTCTCACAACAATTACCCTAAATCACCCCCAAATCTGTCAACAACATTACTATTTTAGAAGCTATTTAAAATACTTGCAAATTGTGTCTGAGAGGCAGAGGATGAATTTTTCAGTTAGAAAGCATCAACATTTGTCAGAAAATATAAATTTGTTGAAATTCATGCTGTTATAGTATCGCAACAACCAAAAAGTTACGATTTATCATGGACGAAATCAGAGGTGATTTAGGTAACCATAATTTTTTATTTTTTTTTATATTGGGGGTTCAACATCATGCTACATGGTCTTTTTCTTACATGGTGACAGATTTCTTACCCTGCCTGACTTAAATACGATACACACTGAACGATTGTTTGTATGTCTAATTTTACGTCATACTCAAGGTTATTTCACTTATATGATGAATTGCCCAAATTAATAAAGCAGAAAAATGGTAGGGAGTCATGTGAATGCCAAAGCAATTCTCAACCACTTGGGGGTGACTCTATATCACTTGTGAGTGGTGCATCGAAAGATATATATATATATATTTTTTTTGATTGACATTTAAGGTCATACTTAAGGATATTTCACTTATATGACGGGTTCACCCATATACTGGAGCAATTCCCAGTGATTTATTTTACTTGTGAGCTGGGGATCAAATGAGGACCATTAGTCCGCATTGCTTACTGCTTTGACATGGCCTTTTGCTCAGCTGGACTTGTTTCATGGGAGTTTCACATTCAAGGGTATTGAATATTATCCTCTTCATATTGTTTCTTGTCTTAATTACGGTGGAAAACCGAGAGGAGACCTTGTCAAAAACAGCCCCGCGATTGCCGAAGCCACATCATGTGACTCTAAGTCACTAAGACTCTAAGTAGCATCTAAGTCATGGTCGTGGACAAAAGATTGTTTGTTTGTTTGTTTGATTGGTGTTTAACGTCGTACTCAAGGGTATTTCACTTATATGACGACGGAGACAAAAATAAAACGTACAAACAGATCAGCTTCCTGTTTCCTTTAGTTCTTAGAACACCAGGGCAACAGAAAGCTCCTCTTTTCTCGCCTCCCACGATCGACCGAGGAAGCCAAGGGAGTATTCTGCAGGACTGACCAACCCGCTCCCCCACGGGGCGTGGACAAAAGGGGATTAGTAATCCAACAACTGCTAACTACTTCAACATGACTAATCATCTAACAATAAATCAATAAAGTTTTTTTCATTGTTGGTAAAATTGATGTTTCTCTTGTGTCAATTAAAGATGAATGCAAATATCTTACTTACTGCATCATAGCCTTTGTTTTACGTGTAGGGTCATCTGGTCGGAAATTTTTATACTCTGCTACGTCCTTCTCCATGGAGAGGAGCTGTGACTGGAGGCGATTTCGTAACGCTGGCAATGTGTCTCGAATGTGATTGGTCAGTTGCTGGTTGAGAATTCGCTGAAGGAAAGGCGTTCCCATACGGTCTGCCATATGCCTACAAAAACACAGAGTCTCAATATAAATTCGTACATTGTTTGTTTGATTGGTGATTGATTGATTGGTGTTTTATGTCGCGCTTTAAGGGTATGTAACTTTTATGAAGGCATCGTATTCCAACAATAATTGACACTAGCACAACCAAGATGTGAAGCGTTTCCATAATTTTGGAAAGTTCTTTAAACAAACTGCTCTTAGCCAGAGGGCTTGTTTGATTGGGGTTTAGCATCGCTCAAGGGTATTTCACTTATACATGTATGACGGTGGATTGTCTACTTCACATTATTCCTTGCCTAATTACAGTTGAAAAACTTTGTCAAAACCACCCCTAGGATTGCCAAAGCGACATCATGTGACTCACTCATACACCTGATGGTTCATGGATAGACTCAATCTTTATTGTTACAAACTTATCGATCGTAGCAGCATTGCGGTCAAGCCATTTGCAAACTGCAAACTAATATGGGTTTGATGTCATAATCAAAAGGTATTTCACTTATATGAGGATAGATTTTGTTTGTTTGTTTGATTGGTGTTTAACGTCGTACTCAAGGGTATTTCACTTATATGAGGATAGATTATCCACCTTTAACATTTCCCTACTTAAATTGATGGAACATCCAAATCTTGTAAAAAGCACTTTAGCCATAGCGAAAGTCATGAGAGAGACGCCCTCATATACGAGAGGTATACTGGGGGGAATTTAACATGTGAACGCCACATCGATGGATTTTGTTTGTTTGTTTGATCGGGTTTAATGTCGTACTCAAGGGTATTTCACTTATATGACGACGGATTGTCCACTTCACACTGTTCCTTGCCTAATTACATTGGAAAACAGGGAGGAAACCTTGTAATAACCCCCCCACCCCTGATTGCCGGGGCCATACCATGTGACTCACTCTTACACCTGAGGGTCGACAGATGGACATGGCACATCGAAGTAGTCTTTAGTAAGCGCACTTGCTAACCACTAAGCCATGGCTGCGGGCTATGTCCCATGGAAGAAATACTTGTGTTGGTTTGATTATGGTTTAACCTTGTACACAAGGGTATTTCACTTATATGACACAAGATCATCTTTTTAACACAGTTCTTTGCTTAAAGGCCTTGTAACAATCATTTCCATTATTACAAAATCTACCAAACAGCAGCCATTTGTCACCGCCTCAAATTGAAAGTAGATTCGTCTGAGAGTGACGCAATGAAACTTCCAGGCCAGTCTACTTTTAAATTGAGGCGGTGGCAAATGGCTGTTGTGTGCACTCTAACTTAATATTTCTAAATAAGGCTACATGGTTCATAATAGAGTTTCAGAACTCTGCATCTGCCGACTCGAGGTTGTTGTTGTTGTTGTTGTGAATGGATAAACTCGACTTCAGATTTTCAACAAACCTCTTTTCCCCGGGTCTTTGTTTCCTGTCTCTCCCGTCCCTCAGGACTGTTTGTATAGTAGGCGGCATCTTGGATCAGTATTGTAAAACCAGGACGCCTAAAATATTGACAAAAGCAAACATTTAGCAACCCTTTGCCTGTGTCAATCAGAATCCTCGCATGTTTGCAAGATGGAATATCCTAAAATTCGCTCCCTTGTATATGATCGGGATTGTCCAATGACGTATCGGTGTTTTTCTTTCACGTCATCGGGGATTTCCCAAATGAAATAGGACCGATAACTCTCTCCTGACCATCTCATTGTTACCGTGTGCTATTTTGTTAATCAACGGTTCTATGGCATGGACCGAAAAGGGACACAATTGGTCGTGTATACGCAATTTTTAAACGAAGCGCAGTGACATGTTATGTGGACTTTCGCGGGAAACAGTATGTCGGGGTATCCCTCAGAAGAGGTCACGTGGGCTTGCCGTTAAGCTTTAGGTCTTGCGTCGGCACTCGAGTCACTCTCTTGTCCTGTGGTTGATAACAATGGCGGGTGTTCCAACATCCACCGGACCATCTACAGGGCCGTCTACTACAGGTTCTCAGCAATCTCAGCCTCAGCAATCCGCAATGGATGTGGACCCTATAACAAAATTCCAAATGCTCCTTCCGACTTTAAAAAATTCGTTGGTGGTAAATATTTTTTCAGCTGTCTTGTAAACATCCAGTTCTAAATAAGATGCGAATACGTAGGCCTATCTTGTGGACTATACAGAAAATTTCTATGCTTTTGGTACAGCTGCTAGTCGTATCTCTATTGAATGTATAGTCTATAGGATAGGTATTCGCATCTACGGAACATGGAATCCACACTACACTCAATGTCGTCTATCCTGCATTGACGATACATGCAGTATGATAGATCCAGGTACCGTCATTATATAGCACATGATATACTAGCACAATGAATATGGCAAATTCCTCTGTCTTTGCCCTACGTCCCGCCAATCTCAACACATGGTGAAGGTTGGAAATTGATCCGTCGATATGGACGGCTTCGTAAAACATATATATCTGATTTTTATCTAATTCTTTTTGGATACAATAGTCAAAATAATCTTAATTCCTTCTTTCTTTACTGAGTTTTATTTGAGTTTCTCACCCGAGTTGAAAAACGTCAGAAAAAAAATATCGGCAAGTAGGTGAAATACTAGTCATTGTTTTCAGTGTATCTAAAAAAAATCAGAGAAAAATCATATATATGTTTTGAGAGGCCGGCGATAGCGGTGGTTGCCGGAGGATCAGTTTCCAACTTAAAAACTTAAACCATGGGTTGAGATAGGCGGGACATAGGGCTAAGACAGAGAAATTAGCCCTATTCATTGTGCTAATGATATACGAGCCCAATGGATAGGGCTAATTCCTCCGTCTTAGCCCTATACGTCCTGCCTATCTCAACACATGATGAAAGTTAGAACTTGATCCGTTGCTATCGCGGCCTCTCAAAACATATATTTGTTTGGTTTTTTTTGCTAAGACGGACGAATTAACCCTATATATTGTGCTAATGCTATACTGACGATATAGCAAGATGCTTTTTGCCTTTCAGATTCTCGTTTTTCGTCGAGTCATTATCAGCCAAACAGCGTTAAGAAAAGATATCTGACTATCACAAATAGCCAATGTAAAGTTTCTTACCTTCCATCCTTTTTAGCTATGTTATCCACAAGTTACTGAAAGCTTGGCCAATAAAACACGTCTTTGTCAGCCATGTTTTCAAATAAATTATTTTGTTCAATGGGTTTCCCTATGGTGTGACGCATTTCAGTTTGCAGTTTGATGTACGAGGCGAGCATGAATAAATAATAATATCATTGATGTTTTGGGTTGCCTATACATTTCGGAGCGCTTTTTAAAAATCGATTTATGGCCGCTTGTGGAGCTAATTTAGTGGATTATATCACATTAGACAAAAGAAGCAGGTATAACTAAGAATTGCCTAACAGACTATTCAGAACAGCCATTTGATTATAGTTGTTTTTGCATTCAAAAACACCTGCTTCTGTGCTTCATCATGATTTTTTCGATGAAAACGGACCCATGCTGAAGGCATTAAAGGAGATCATGGCTGACCTACAGTCTGTGGAGTACATAAGGTTATTTGCTGAAAAGTAGGTCACACTGATGATCCATGGCATGTCTAAGACTTGTTGCTAGCTAAGCACATGTTTACTTTAAACACTTACTAATGAGCTTTCATGATGTGTCCATTTCCCTTTTTGTCGGAGCTGTTGACCATGATCGTTTGAGTGAGTCAAACGATGCTGCTCCGGTAATCCTGGGGATGGTTTTACGTCTGTCCATCCATCCATCACAAATTTTTGTTAACAATACATGCTAGCTTAAAAACAAATGTACCCATTAACTTTAAACTTGGTATGTAGCTTCCTCCTGTTAACTTGACAGATGAGATATCATTTCACCAAATTGCGTAAAACAAAATGGCTATCGCATTATTACATGAGTTTAGAATATTCATGCCTGCATGTATTGTAAACATTGTAAACAGTCAGACCTGCCTACTCAGAGTGTTCTGGAGTATTTTGTACATATAATTTTTGTTAAATACACCAAAAGGCCATCAAAATACACATAAAAATTAAAATTCTGTGCTATGCTGTAATAAAAATACACAAAATGATAAGAAAATACTCCTAAAAAATTATTTTTTTCTACATAATTTTCTTCTATGGTAGGCAGGACTGTGAACACTACATGTATAAGTAGAGAATAAATTCACAGATTGACTTCAAACTTTTTGACAACCCTACAAGTTTTATGTGCCTGGGTACTTTCACTTTCTGTGTAGTGGGGGCTGAGCTCTTCCAAAATTTTTTCCAATGACATCTTATGCCATTTTTCAAAAAAGATATTCTTTTTTTTGCCAGACTCTAATGAAGATCTCCAGCCAAGTGTTACAACAGAATACATTCACAGATAGTGGAAAGTAAGTAATTCCCTCAATGAACAGTCTCTTTTATCTCTCACAGATAACCCTAAATCACCTCAAATTTCGTCCATTTTAAATCCTAACTTTTTTCCTTTTTGTGACAATATTACAGCATGTGAAAGAACAAATTTATGTTTTCTGACAAATGTTGATGCTTTCTACATTGTAACTGAAAAAAAATTCATCTTTCGCCTCTCAGACACAATTTCCAAGTCTTTTAAGTAGCTTCCACAATGGTAATTTTATGGACCAATTTGAGGAGATTTAGGGTCTGTTTAGGGTCAGCTAATTGGCAGACAAACCATCATATAAATGAAATAAACCGACTTGCCATATAAAGAAAAACAAGCAAATGATCATATAATATCTGCACTGTCACCTGAGAGCCTGCTGCTTAATATTGTATACTCATAACTTTATGTTGATGGAAATTAGTCATCCTTTAAAAACAAGAATCATCAATGTCATGAAATAATAAAATAATGTATATTTGTAGAGACAAGCCTGCTGATCTCCAGAGCCCACAACAAAGGTTTGAGAAAAGTCTTGAGGAATTCTACTCGATCTGTGATCAGATTGAAGTTAACTTGGTAAATAGCCACCTACTTTCACATTTAAATGATACTCTCTTGTAAATTTTGGTATAAAAATATCTTGGTTGAAAGCAAAAGGCAGTTCAAGTGATTGTTGAAAACCATTGTTCAAAATGTAGGGGGGGGGTTTACTTTTTTTTCCGCTATTTAATATAAACCACTATATCAGCACAGAATATAAATACTGTTGTTTGCTGTGCAGTTTGTGCAATTAAAATTGGTGGCATGGTTGTCTGTCTTTCAAACTTCTAAACAACCCAACTGCAAAATCTGCTAAGTGATCTGACACATACAGTTCCTATTAAAGCTGTCAAAACCAAAAACAAACTTAACTAATCACAAATCTTAACCTAACAATAACCATGGTTTGTCTGGGTCCTTGAAAACGTGGAAAGTACTTTGAATTTGATTTGTCTCCTGCATGTTATAGTTTCTTAAAACAGGGTGTGCAAATGAGCCAATTGTTCAATTCAAAACCAAATCAAACTAACAAATAATTTCACAACAGTAATTATTTTTATGTGCTTAAATTTTGTGCACTTTACAAGTAAAGGTCTTCACAGGATTAGTGTGGTTGAACAGGATTAATTTCTTCACACTAAACCTCATCCAAAATAGATGCCTTAGAAAAGATTTAAAATGCGTAACGCAAAATAGAATGAAATGTATGGTTACATTTGTCAATTTATATATTTTCATTGTACAATGAATTTCATAGCACCATTAACGATTTATTGTTTAACTATGGACTACAGGATTCGTGCTACTAATAATGAATGACTGTATATCTATGTACTGTTTTGGGGATTCTATTTGTTTGATATTTCCCTAGACAGTATCATAACAACGTTTTGGTGGTTTTTATTTCCAGTTTTTAAACATGTATGTAAAATGTAGTCCTATACATCCAAAATAATTATGGATGTTTGAAAGCTTTCCATAAAATAGCTTCTGTATGCAGAATCTTGTTTCACAAAGACCTGGTCTACTTTTACATTATTGTTCATGATGTATATACTAGTTTTGTCAAATCATAAAGAATGCCAAGCCAGAAAATTCATAAACAGTTTGAGCTGACAGGTGAGCCTAACAATTTTAGCATGACCCAATATTTTAGTTTATCACAAACAATCAGCTTTAATGGAAGATTGTCTTTTTTACTAGAAAGTGTGACCTTGAGAAATGGTCATATATGGGCTATCTACTCCAGTGACTAAATGTAAATTCACTCTAATATGTATATGTCCTATTTAGTTACATACACTGACTTATTTCTTTTTTGTCAGCATTTTTTTTAATGAGCCTTGGAGTGTACCCGCTAGCTACTTTAGGTTGATGAAAAATAATTCTGTATAGCTAGCAGGAGACCTGTTAGCTAAGTACTCAGTTTGTATTTGTATTAATTTTGAGACTGGGCAGTCGTTGGCAAAGTTGTCTCTCCATGGAGTGTTGGATTGAACACACATGTTTAATCCACCTCAGTGAAACAAAGAAAATGAAGGGATAGTTATTATTTTCTTTGCAGGTTGTTAGCAGTATGCTTGAGCTACCAACAATCATTTTGACAAAACGATTCCTGAAAGTTGTTTTGTTGTATAAGCAGGAATTATTAACTTGCAGAAGTTGCAGTTTCCATCTTCTTTCAACGTGTTTTCCTTTGTGCTTGCTACCATGGTTGCTGGAGTCTGTCCGCTTTGAGAAATACTGTATCTGAAACATTTTCTTCCAGTGCAATAGCAATAGTTTGTTTTTGTTTGGCTTTTGCTTGTTTTGTTTGTCATAGTGTTTTTGGAATGATTAAAAGTTCAAGACCTGGCAAATAATTTCATGGATACTGTTTTATTTTATAATGTTGCTGGTGTTTACAGAGGCTGGGGCTAGAGGCTCACAGCCAGATTACGGACTCCATAAAGAACACACCGGTTCCTTTACCCACACAGAAGGTGGATCCTGTGACGCACCAAGAAGCTCAGACCTCTTATTATCAACAGTATCTCTGTATTGTCAAAGCACAGGTGAACTGCGCTAAAGAACTCCAGAATATGCTAGCTGATTGTGGCAGGAAGCTTGGAGAGACTTGAGCATGCTAGCCGATTGTGGCAGGAAGCTTGGAGAGACTTGAGCATGCTAGCTGATTGTGGCAGGAAGCTTGGAGAGACTTGAGCATGTATTGATATCAGCAGAGATCGAAAAGTTCCTTTTGCCAATCGGCTGGACTTGTAATTGGAACTCCGACTCAATCACTGTGAACAGGATTTAAACTGACAGTCAGTCAGTCATTCTGATGGATTTAACCTAAATCAACGAAAAAATGATTTAAAATTGTATTCAGCTCATTTCTTGCTGGAACCCTTGGGCTCAAAATTCACTATAGTTTTATTCCCTGTATTTAAAGTCAAGCATTCAAGGTTTATGATAGTGACAAAATAAATCCGAAATCCTTTTCACAAAGAATTGAATTAAAACCTTAAATTTTAATTTTTCTGTGAGCTTATTAAAGTAATTCACAAGGTGTTGGGGCTTAACAGGATAAACAGCAGAGCATGCTTCCCATTGACTGTTTAATTTTGTGCATATGTTGAGGTGTTGTTCCAAAAACAAATTGTTTGTTACACTATAATTATTGGTCACTCAATTATAGACCTATTTTAACAGGCATACCTCATGGTGTAACATCAGTTGTACACAGGATTTCAGTCAATCTTATGCCTATTTAAGACACTAGATTTTAACAGATCCTACTTAGAAAGTTGAATATTTCTCAGAAACTGTTTGTCATAGAAATATCAAATATGCATTTTAAAGGGGGCATCATAAGGGTGCCTCATTCATAGAACTTTGGCCTAGATTTTAACAAATGTTTTCAGAACGGTAAATTTAGCAATTTTTTATGATTTCCCTAGCTTTGACGGACAAGAATGTATGGATAAAATTTTGAAAAGTGAGGAATCTTTTTTCAGTTGAAACTGGGATTACAATATAATATACATTATAATCCCAGGTTGAAACTAATTTATTTGATATTGTATTAATTACACTCTGAGAAATAAAATTAAAAGCCCCAAAAATATATTGGGTTTTTTTTTCTGTTGACATGAATTAAATTCGCAATAAGTTTCTAAGTTTTTGGATCTTCATCAAATTTCCATAGTATTGAAGCTCTTGAGTATCCAAGTTTTTCAAAAATAAATATTTCTAAAAGCAATCACACTGGCACAGGGATGTAGATCAATTAAAATCGATAAATCATCTTATGTTCTAGA
>JAVFBX010224504.1:0-20962 GCA_034783855.1 Mopalia kennerleyi | reverse complement strand
AAAATATGATGCGATTCGAGCACCAAAACGACGGACGGTACCGTCACAAAATAGTTCACCAAAATTCCAATTTTCATCCGATTCACCTGAAATTTTGGATTTCTCAGTCATATATATTTATCAACATATGGTAAAAATAAAACAGAAATCCTTGACTACATGGTGTAAAATGCTTTAAAAATTTGATGATCTGACATGGAATGACCCATATACTAAAAACCCACATGATGGCGCACCTCCCCAAACTGCATGAAGGAAATCAGCAATGATGTGTTACAAGACCCAAAACAAACATATCTTTTGCTGTCATAAGCACAACAAAAAATAACACAAATTTATAATTATACATTTGAACTTTATTATCTCCAAAGATTTCCAAATATGGAAATAAGCTGAATAAACCTGATGGGTGCACGGTCAATTTGAGGTAAGTGATTGTCGTTTGACTAGTTTCTGGCTAATGTTCAGTTTTGCGGTAATTGATTTTTTCACCTCGGCTTCTGTGGTTTTATGCATTCGTGTCACAAAATCTGGAAGAAAATAAAAACATAGTTATTAGTGTCTGTCTAGCATTTAATTTATTATAATGGCAAAGTGGTGCAGAATGCTTTGAACATGTGAGAATGCATTGAAATTGTGAAAAACAAGGGGGGAGATAAACAGTTAGAATGACCTTGTGATATGCATATATTTTCTGAAATTACTTGATTGATGTCTAACACATAACAGATGTACCCCGAGAATACGCCCATATCCAGACCTCTCGGGGCGTTTTTCTTTTTGTTAGATACTTACGGTTAATCGCGTGTCAGTCCTGAGTCGAACTCTCTATAGGTAAGCCGTTTTATTTGTTGACTGAATAGTGAACAGAAATTTTGTTTTAATACGTTTCAATTGTTTTTTTTACAAGAATTTTTAAAAATGAAAGCATAAATTAAACTTTATATATTTTTGTATTTATAAATTCGAAGTTTTACAGTTCTGAATAAACGTATAGATCAAAAACAATTAACCTTTGACAGTTAACAGTTTTCCTACATATGTAAACAATCCTAAATAATTCTACATTACTACACGCATGCGTCCTTTATATCAGAATACAAGGCGTTATATTCGCTCGGACTGCCCGGGAAAAGGGCTATAAAACGGAAGAAACCACCCAAAAAGACCTCATCCAAAGGCCGTAAGCGAAAGAGGAAGGACATATTCGCCTGAAAGATGAGTTTAGTACACCCTCAAAGCTGCGATTGTACGAATTCGGAAAGGTGTATGGGTCGAGCATAATCCCATAGCCTCGATATCGGACTCGGAATCTCCGATACAATTCTCCGTTAACGGCGACGGGGACGACTATTTAGATCTAAACAATACCTTGTTATACGTGAAAGCAAAGATCGTGAACAAAGATGGATCAGTTATCAAAAATGACGCCGACGTGGGTCCTGTTAACTGTTGGATGCACTCGCTCTTTACTCAAGTGGATTTTAGTATGAATGAAAAGTTGGTTTCGTCTTCTAACAACACTTACCCTTACAGAGCGTACCTGGAAACTCTTCTCTCTTATGGACAAGAAGCAAAGTCCACTCAACTGACGGCCTCTCTGTTCTATCAAGATACCCCGGGTGGCATGGATGACATGGCCGAAAACGAGGGTTTAGTTCAACGAAGGAAATTCACTGACGGAAGTAAATCCGTGGATATGATTGGTCGGTTGCACCACGACATGTTCACTCAGAGTAAATACATTTTAAACGGAGTAAATTTGAAACTAAAATTAGTCAGAAGTAAAGCCGCGTTCGCGTTAATGACTAAAGAGGGAGATGCGGACTATAAAATAATACTGGAAGACGTCTCCTTATTCGTGAGAAAAGTCAAGTTGTCGCCAGCCGTACAACTGGGTCACATAAAAGCCTTGGAACGAGGACCCGCTAAGTACCCTATTAGACGAATCGAAACGAAAATATTTTCTATACCACGAGGTCATTTATCTACCAATCAAGAAAATTTGTTTCTGGGTCAAATCCCTATAAGACTGGTTTTAGGCTTCTTGGAGACCAAAGCGCTGAATGGAAACTTTTCCCTGAATCCGTTTAATTTTCAAAACTACGACGTCAATTTCATTACCTTGCACTTGGACGGGGAACAAATTCCGTCGAAACCGTTGAGCCCTGACTTCGAAAGAGGAAATTGGATAAGAAGCTATTATAACATGTTCGTTAGTACCGGACAACTATATAGCGACGAGGGAAATTTTTTGAGTAGGAGAGCTTTCGGACGGGGATACGGACTGTACTGCTTCGATCTAACCCCGGATCTGAGCGACGGACATCACTTTAACTTGGTGAAACAAGGAAACCTTAGATTAGAAGTTCGCTTCGCCCAACCGCTCCCTACAACCGTATCCGCCGTAGTTTACGCGGAGTTTGAAAACTTAATTACCATCGACAGATCTAGGAACGTTCTATTCGACTACAGCAGCTAAATATGAATTACGAACAAATAGAAAGAATACTAGGCCGAGATCCGTTTACCGAGAAGGCGTTCAGAGGAGTTTATCCTAGGGATAAATTACCCAAAAGGATGACGAAATATCCGGCGGCATTTGTGGTCAACACCGGCATGCATCGGCGTCCCGGAACTCATTGGATCGCTATGTATTTCGACGAATACGCCAGGGGAGAATACTTCGATTCGCTCGGAGAGCCGCCGAAATACAAATCCTTTAAAACTTTTATGAACAATCTTAGCGATAAATCGACCTTTAATGAAACGAGACTACAAGGAGATTTCAGCACAGTTTGTGGACAATATTGTACCTTTTATTTATTAAAAAGATGCAGAAACATTTCTAAAGAGACTATAATAAACATGTTCGATAACGATTTAAGTAACAACGACGTAATGGTACACGATTATATGGTAAAAATGTATAACATACCACATAATCTTTTCTTCGATTTACAATTCTTGACTAAAGGTTACTAACACGTACAAACCGTACGATATCTAAAACAACTATTGTATTATATAAACATATACTATTTACACATTGTGTGAAAAGGTTGTAAATAAATTCTAATAATGTATTTCGTATAATAAAGATATTCAAAAAACGTATATAAGACGTTATTAGTTACTTATTACCACAGCTTACAAACAGCATTTAAAAATATAAAAATAAATACATATAGTATAGTAGAATACATAGTATTTTACGCAGTATATAGAACATTGTTTTTTTCTCTTCACGAGACACTTGTTCGGAAAAGGTAAAGGGCACGAAGAAAAACCCTAATAAAATTTCTAAGAGGATTAAGGCCTAGTTTTAGTACCCGTATGGGAGAGTAGAAAAATCTGGCAAAACAATTCGTTTCGTGTAACAGATACGATAATCTTTGCTTTCAGATCTATTGACGAATTTAACTTTATATTTGTCACGAGATAATTTCCTCTCGTTTGTCATAGTAACCTTTTCCAGTGAGTTACATACGTCACAACCGGAAGTACACGAACATTGTCGTGATACAAAATATCGTACCATGGATAAAACCGTGTCAAAATTAAGTTTTAACGAGTTAGCAGCATTAAATCCACGAATCTTACAAACACGTTTTCCATTATTACTTAAATATCCATAATTTTTGGGACCCCCCGCTACGAAAATCCGGATAAAATCGCCATTATCCAGCTCGTCTGTGAGTTCCCCGAGGTGATCTCCCAACGGGGATTATACTGTCCGGGTTTACTGACAAACACCACGCTGTCAGTATCACAGTATAAGGCGCGGTCCCCCAATTTATCCAATACTTCATACAATTTTACTCTTGCCCAAGCGGTTGTAAAAGCCGCTATCCAAACGTTACTCGAGGGGCCAGTTTCTACTGCTGAACTACAGTGTTTATACTCTATTAAAGCGATTTTTCCGAAAATAGTTTAAAATTAGTCACCTCTTTTTCCTGATCTAGAAGAATTGCAAAAAAATCTTGTGGGTTAGTGACAAAGACCGTTTTTTTAAGGTCATTCCTTTGGCCAAACTTTCCCCAAAATGAATTCAAAATTAGTTTGGAAACTGACCTTAATCCCGGGTTTTTACAAATGCTTTCTTCATCTAAAAGAATTCTTTCCTTTTCGAAATAATCTCGAATATATCGGTCTTTGTCTTCGTCAGTTTTACACCAATCTGGCCAACCTGATGCTTGCTGTTTAAAAGCTAAGAATGTATTAACATATTCTGAAAAAATTCCGCTTTCACTATCTAAACCATTGTATCGGCTCATTTCAGGAAAATGATGTACTTCATAAATTTTAACAATTTCATAACCTTTGCTAATTGCTAGTTTCAATTCGGGCGTCACCCATGTCCCTATCAAACATCGCTCGTCTGAGGTATGATTACATTTAGGGCTTTGATGAATTGCACAAGTTCTACAAAGGGGAAATAATAGTTTGTCAGTTCTGAAAGGCAGAACCGGATGCAATAAGCTCATAGGGGGTAGAACCTTGGCTTTAACAAATCCGTCGTATTTTGAAATGTCCTCAAAGTTTTTAGTAATTACGGACGGAATTTTTACAGGTACGGGCATGTATTTATTTACAAATGGATATAAGCTCGTAAAATCAATGTAATGAATCTTTTCATTATCCTTCACTTCATAATGCAACTGAAAGGCGTTTGTCCTTCCTCCGAAAAATGCATCTTTAGGGTCAAGACGACTTTGTATATCTAACGTATGGATAAATGTTTTCAATTCCGCGTCAGTCTTGAGATCATTCTGGAAATCATGATCCCATTTAGTTACATAATTGAATCCCCTAGACTCAAAATATAACTTTTTTTGTAATGTTTTTTTGCGCAGTTGACCCATTGATAAGCCAACTTTGGTGTTGAGGGTATCATTTGTGTAGCAAAAATTGCAGCCATGAAAATAACATGAGTTGTACTCGTATACAGTTTCGTCGAAACCATCTAATCTATAATTTTCAAAACGTTTCTCTCCACCGTTTAAGGCGTGTTGAATTTCAATATATTCACCTCTTTGTTTGGCTTTTTCTTGAATCCATAATAGCCATTGTATAGATACGTTTGAGTATTGGTCCCTAGCCGTTATACCATGTGAAGGTACGCGAGCAATCTGACCTGTTTTTAAAAATAAATGCCTAAATATTCCGAAACATAAACTAGCTATTTTTACGAATTTTAAAGGATCCACCCCCCACAATTCTTCTTCGTCTATCGCTGTGGGTGGTGGCGTGGTTACCTCCAAAATAAGATTCCTAAATTTCAAAAGAGAACGTCTCAAAATATCGACATCGCTTTTGCAATAATTAAACATTTCTGTTTTGAAATCAAAGATTTTTCCTTCTTGAGAGGAGTGCCACTTCATAAAAGTTTCTTTACCGGTGACCGACATCGTGTCGTGGCCGTAAAACTGGGGACTAGCAAAAAGACCTACATAATTTTGATGTTCGGGTGTATTGGAAAAGTGAGGGAAATAGCCCTTATGGAGTTCGGTAAGGCCAAAAGTTTTGGGAAAATTTGACAAACTAGTGGGTATATGATTAAGGCTATCTATTACTCTTATGTTATAGTGTGTGACTTCTAAATACATTATTTTATTACCGTTAAAAGTTACTTTTGGTGTAATAGCATTTTCCAATAAATACTTGAGTAAAAATACTCCGTCATACCCCCTGGCGTTATGAGCTATAGCTGTGAAGTTTTTATGTTCTTTGGAAAACAACCAATTGCAAAAATCGTTCACGGTATCGGGACCCTGAAACACTACTTCTCTCTTACCGCAGTTTTTACAGTTAGAGTCTTCTCCCGTGTAGTTTTCGATATCTATGCACTCAGCGCATGTTTTCTGAGCTACTACAAAATTAGGGATATGTTCTCCAGTTTCCTGACAGGATTCGAAATAAAAAAAAATGTACTCGTGAGATGGCGCCTCGGATAACTTAGGTTTAATATAACAGATATGTTTTGTATTAGTGTAATAGTTTTCGCATAGTCTACAAAACATTTCCCCGCACTGATGCTCCTCTAGGCTTCTTTTGTCGGACAGAAGAACATTATCGCACATTGTGCATTTCCAGAAAGATTCGCAAAGAGATCTGTTAGCTTTATTCAAAGCATCCCTTTGCTTTTCTTTATGCGCATTGAAGCAAGACTGATTTCGGAATGAACGATTACAATCGGTACATTTTATTGGGGTCGATTCAAAACATTGGGTACGATAACAGGATGTACAAATATTGCAACATCTATGATCTTGTTTTCTATAATAAGGGACATCGCAATATTGACAATAATATTTGACGGAATGAAAAGCCTTTATGTTGTTTATCACGTCAAAATGATTTCCATTATGATACAAATATATCTTACAGACCTTTTTGTCTCCTTTATAAACAATATTGTTTAAATTTTCCTTGGAAACAACGGCTATTTGAATATTTAGACAATTTTCTATCTTTTTAACATCGTTTAGATCGCTGTCAGTAGACGGATTTATACCTGCTTTTAAGCAGAGGTCGATGGCTTTTTCTTTTTGTAGTTTATATCTACCGTCACCCATACGTTTCTTATTTTTGTCATTAAATTTATGAGCCATGGCAACTACAACTGCTCTAGTCAAACATAGTTTATCCTTATTTTGAATTCGAACAACACTCCTCTTCAACTTTTTACTCATTTCTACATTTTTGTGTTTTACACCCGTCCCCCCAATCGGTAGCGATACCGTTGAAATGTTCATTTCGAAAGACGCGTCGAATTTAAGACCTTTTTTGGACTGTATCACTTTCTCTATAGATTTCAAGACTAGGTTTGCGTCGACTTCTTCATCGGGTTTAAAGGTATTGAAATAGGGTTTTCTAGGCCCTTTTGATTAATGTATACTTTAACCCTGTCATTAGGTTTTAAATGTCCAGTCGTTTTCGAAAGACCCTCTTCCAGCGCTATGCCCAATAATTTAAGATTATCGCTCCAAAGTCCTGTTTTATCTTCGTTTAACTTAATTTCATATACAGTTTCTTTGGCTCTACATTTTCGTCGTTCTATGACTCTTTTGACATTGATACTAAATAATTCTCCATGCGGAGCTCCGCCTTCTTGCATAGAATACCTACAATACAGAATAATGTGAATTAGCCTTAAATATCTCCGTCAAGTTGAATTAATTCTATCTTGGTTTGGTGTCTACGGCATTAACTTAAAGTGTGAGTACCTCTGATTATTTTCCCGTAAAGAGTAGTCTCCCTTGGCTTAACACTACATTAAAAATAATCTCGTAAAAAAAGTAGTCCCCTCGATTAACAGTGCTGTAAGAATACACCTTAAAAAGTAGTTCCCTTACTCGATATTCGTGTAAGATTAATCCCTTAAAAAGTAGTCCCCTCGATTAACAGTGCTGTAAGAATACACCCTTAAAAAGTAGTCCCCTCGATTAACAGTGCTGTTAGAATACAACCTTAAAAAGTAGTCCCCACGATTAACAGTGCTGTAAGGATACACCTTAAAAAGTAGTTCCCTTACTCGATATTCGTTTAAGATTAATCCCTTAAAAAGTAGTCCCCTCGATTAACAGTGCTGTAAGAATACACCCTTAAAAAGTAGTCCCCTTGATTAACAGTGCTGTAAGAATACACCCTTAAAAAATAGTTCCCATACTCGATATTCGCGTAAGACTAATTTTCGTAGCGAGTAATCTCCCTTGTGAAACTATTCGTGCAGAGATATAAAAGTAGTTCCTTACATTAACCTGTGGTAAGAAAAAAATATACAAAGTAGTCCTACCTGATTCTTTTTGTTTTAACAAATTCTGGTTCTTCTTCCGGTAGAACTTCGTCTTGTACAGCTTTCGATGTGGAAGGAGTAGGTTCGTGCTGAGAAATGCTAAAATAAAAATAAACAATTTTATTTTAAATCGTTCTTTTCACCTTTTAAAAAAAGAATATTTTTATGAAAATTTTTTTTATCTATTTAGGTATAAGCAAGAATCGAACCCGCGACCTGTGAAATGCACTTGTGACGTCATCACGTGCCTGATGCGATAAGATACGGGTTGGATCGATGTATTTCTGTCATTTTTGACGTGGATTGATTCGTGCTTAACGCCGTGTTAAATAAGAAAATAAGAAAGGATTTTTACCTGTGATCGGACATTTTCGATTCGTTTTCGATTTCCGTTAACAGTCTCCATACGTCAGGGTCTTCTGCTGCAGAGCTGTAAATAACAGAACGGGTAATGAACACATGCCCTCCGTATAGCTAGAACTACCCATGTTCACAGACTAAGCTATAATATTTCGAATGACTGTAAATCCATTATATAGCGTTAAAATAACTCACTCGTCACAGCTGTTCCTTGTCAATCGATGACCTTTACGTTATATATCGACCAATCAGTGATTAGACATTGGGACAGTATGACGCATTTGATTGGCTGACGGTTAATCGTCATTAGTCACGCCCATTCACCTGTCATGCAATTGAGTGTCATGTGCACTTGTCACCAGTACTCACGCCCATACCGAGACCTCTCGGGGCGTTTTCTATTGTTCGATACTTTCGGTTGATCGCGTGTCAGTCCTGAGATGTTCTTTCTATAGGTAAGTCGTTTTATTTGTAGTTTGCTTAGTGAACTTTAATCTATTTGTAATACGTTTTTACTTTTGTATTTTCCCAGAAATTTTAAAACGAAAAACTTAAATTAAAACCTGATATATTCGGTATATATTAACCCGAAGTTTAACAGATCTGATCAAACATATAGGTCAAAAACAATTCAGCTTTGATTGACACGCATTAACAGTTCCCAGAAGTACATATAAAAAATAAGAAATAATTTTACCTGTGACCGAACATTTTCGATTCGTTTTCGATTTCCGTTAACAGTCTCAATACGTCAGGATCTTCTGCTGCAGAGCTGTAAATAGCAGAAAGAGTTATGAGCACATGTGTGTAAAAAATGTCTACGCTCTTCTTATTTTTGTACTTTATCAACATTTAATCTAACAATGATTGTCTAATGTTCTGAAATTAATCCTTATTAAAGATTTACTGGGAAAAATATCTTACTCACCCAAACGTATCGCATATCTCCATGTCCTCCGTATAGCTAGAACTATCCATGTTCACAGACTAAGCTATAATAATTCGAATGACTTTAAACCCATTATAAAGCGTTAAAATAACTCACTCGTCACAGTTGTTCGTTGTCAATCGATGACATTTACGATATATATCGACCAATCAGTGATTAGACATTGGGACAGTATGACGCATTTGATTGGCTGACGGTTAATCGTCATTAGAGTCACGCCCATTCACCTGTCGTTCAATTGAGTGTCATGTGCACGTGTCACCAGTACTCACGCCCATACCGAGACCTCTCGGGGCGTTTTTTATTGTTCTATACTTTCGGTTGATCGCGTGTCAGTCCTGAGATGGCCTTTCTATAGGTAAGTCGTTTTATTTGTAGTTTGCTTAGTGAACTTTAATCTATTTGTAATACGTTTTTACATTTGTATTTTCCCAGAAATTTTAAAACGAAAAAACTTAAAATAAAACCTGATATATTCGGTATATATTAACCCGAAATTGTACAGATCTGATCAAACATATAGGTCAAAAACAATTCAGCTTTGAATGACACGCATTAACAGTTCCCATAAGTACATATTTACAATCCTTAATAATTTTAGTTTATTACATTATAGGGATATAACAGGGCATTATATTCCATTGCTTAAGAGGAAATATTCTATTTTCAGTAAATATTTCAAGATTACTTAAAAATTAAAATACGTGTTAACGATTTAGTCCAAGGGTTTCAGTCACTTTATGTTACAGACTTGACATAAAATAATTATTTTGAAATATCATAGGATTTCGTTTTATTAAACTTAAAAGATGCAATAATTATTGTGTTGAAAATAATTCGGGAGTTGTAAAAGAATATTTTCACGTACGCGTTAGATAAATCGTATTCAATGATTTTGCAAACATCTGTCATAACGGCTTGTGCAGTTCTCAGAACGCGGGCAGCGTTTTTCTTTGTTCAGTACTTTTAGGTAATTATTACGTGTCAGACAGTTTAATGTCAATACGACGAGACCTCTCGGGGGAGTCTCTTTTATTCTATACTCATTACGTGTCAGTCCTGAGTTTTAGTAAATCGTTTTATTCGTGGATTGATTATAGTGAACTTTTATTTATTTTCTAACGTTTAAATTGTATTTTATATTTTTAAACCTATACGTTCGGAAATTTTTTTTTGTAAATAATATGATTTATATTATAAATACCGCCATGTTATATTCCAAAGCAGCTTTATAAATGTTCGTTAAAAATAACGAATATTTAATACGTTAATATCCTTTATTTTTCGGACATGTATATTTTGAAGTTATAAAAGTAACCTATTGAATCGAAAATATCATTGATATACCAAATATTTTATAAGATTCCCGAGTATTTTAGTCTCGTTTATTATTATTTAATTTTTATAATTGTAAATACTTTTTTAATAATTTTAACATTATTTTCAAATTATATCTTTATATAAAATTGATATATATTACTTACATATATAAACTTGTCTCTCTTTATTATTCAAAATATTTATATTTTATATTTCATTTATATATATTCTAATGCATATGATGCTTCACAGGGTTCCGTGTCTTCAATTGTACTTAAACAATAGATAATTACCTCGCTTACTAGCACATCGAATACCTGCTGAAAACTTGTTCTCACACTCATGTCAGTTGAATAGAACAGAAATCTGACACGTGCCAAATTATGTATATAAACCCTGATGTACTAGTAAGTAAATCATTACACTTTCAACGCTTCAACCGACTATACCATGTCTTACTCCAAAGCAGACCTCTCCTTCGACAGCATTTCGACAGATACATTCGAAAGAAATATTGAGGAGACATTTAACCATATGGATATGTCGTATGACAGCGTAACAATCCTGAGTTCCTCGTTTGAAAGTTCTATATCGCCAATACCCACTGGAGTAATATTTTACGACTGGCACGAAGATGGAACGCCCATTTAGGAAATTGTAGATTCGGACAGAGAATCTGATCATCAAACTGATGATGGAACTGAAGAAGACCTCGTATCCACCCGAGAAGAAGAAGAAGAAGATGTCGATGATGATAATGATGATGATGATGTCGTCGTTTTGAATCATTCGCCTTCTCAGGGACCTCTAATATACATAGGAGGATTTCACCAGGATGGAAGTCCTATTTATGTGATCCAAGATGAATAGTTTTCAGCAAAACAAAACTCTTCCTTCCAAAGGCCCTTCTCAGGGACAACCATCTTTTCCCGAAAGAGATTTCAACCTATTTAATTTGCTCTATAGGACAATCCATTCTACGCGGTAAGCTTTATTTTATATTACCACGTCTTATTTATTTATCATATTTTCAGAATATACCATCATATACGTCTTGGCTTAGCTCCGACAATTTAAATAACATACGTAGACATATTACGTTCTCTTTCGACTCGTATTGTTGCAGAAAAAACGGTAGGTATATACGGTAGGTATACGAAAATAAGTGTATATATATATATACACTTATTTTCGTTAGCGTTGTGCGCTATAAATAACGTACGGTGTCCAGGATGAGACACCTGCGACGCCGCGGGTGGACTACGGTATAAAGTTCAGAAAATTGTAAACACCTACATACCGTAGGCACCAGATGTTACCGCCTCTAATTAAATCTACGGGTAATAATCTATTCGAATAATACAACCCCTCCTGCGCTGTTCCGCCGGTCGGAGTACACAGCTGATAATACGATCATTACACTAGTCGACTCCGGAGGATAAACATGGATAGGAACATACGTGCGGGAAGTAACAACAACAACAACGACAATGATAACTCGTATCATTACACTAATTTGCTCTATATCCAGTATACGCAGTAAGCTTTACTTTTTTATATTACAACGTTTTATTTATCTATTTTCAGAGTATACCGATTGATTGATTGATTGATTGATCGATCACACCGTTTCATTTACATACGTAGATACCCTATATCCAGGTACCTATTGACATGGATGCGCGCTTACGCGCGCCTTTTTACCATTTCCGCGCAACTACGTCCTGGCAACCCCTTCGGGTTCCGACGTGGATGCGCGCT
Organism: Mopalia kennerleyi; assembly: GCA_034783855.1. Classification (NCBI taxonomy): domain Eukaryota; kingdom Metazoa; phylum Mollusca; class Polyplacophora; order Chitonida; family Mopaliidae; genus Mopalia; species Mopalia kennerleyi. The sequence goes on along the minus strand of JAVFBX010224504.1, from coordinate 8,774 downwards.
GACGCGCGCTTTCCACCAATTCCGCGCAACTACGTCATATTACGGCAACCACATCACCCTATGCCACGTATGCCACGTTTTGTCACGTATGACACGTCATTGCCATATGACACATGTATCGATTTAAGCGATCGATATAGACTACAATATCTAGGGATCCCTACTACTACTCATGTTATCAATTGTAGGGACACGTCATCAAATATAATAACAACTGTGGCAATATTTATAATATAACGCCATTCATATATTATTTATCTTGTCTTCAGTTCAGCGATATGAACAACGCTTTATTCAGGAACTTTCTAGGGCAGGAATAGAGAGTGTTCTGTGGAATGGAGGCGATATAAAGCCTAGGACAGAGCGACATCAAATTATTTTTTTTGCGAAGAATCTAAGCAGTATTCAGCGAATGGTAATGATAAGTATTATTTATCTTTATCTTAAATGAGTGACGAACTAATCGATAGATTGGTAGATACCCCAAATTAGCCGTATCAATTAGACACATAGCCTTACTTTTTCCAGTATTCACTTGGGCCATTATTGGCTCAGTTAATTCAATATTGGCTGTTGGATATAGACAGTTTGTTTTGTGTACACATATCTGCTCTGCAGTCTGATTGTTGCGTTATACTCCTCGTCCGTTCAGTACATCGATATACCCGAATGCGTACAGTCAATCCATTGTTGTACATGTAAATTAATCTGATCATTAATAGCTTATATTATGATTCCTTATTTCATTACAGGTTAAATCAACACGGACCATTCCAGGTCGTCGTATTTGGATCATGTTATCTGATGGAGATGTGACAAACACAGAATTATCTCAAATGGGATCCTTCTTACCAGAAGGCAGTTTATTTATCAAAACCAAAGCCCCCTGTTCGCACAGTCGGTGCATTGATTTCTGTAACAACACAGGACTGAAGGCAATTATGCGTAATATATATATATATGTAAAATAGCATACTGTACTTCGTTTCCAAACTATGCTACTGTGATAAAGTAAATACATCCGATTATGCATGTATACGCATGGTCGATCTGCAGTAAGCCTTTGTAGCTCAGCCGATTAAGGCATAGGCCCTGCTACACAGAGACTACGCCCCAATATGCAGCGGCTTTTACATATATTTACTAATGACTGTCCATTTCAGCCGCTGCATATACAATAATGTTTAGTGCGAGACGGACACCACTGTGTTTAGAGACTAGATTTCAAGAGCCAGTTGCGTTTTATAGCGCTTATTCGCAATTTGTTTACCTGGGTTGCGTTTGCGCGAGTCACTCGGGCTTCCCCAAGTCAGTCCAGGCGTCCCCTTTTCCGTTCGCGCCTATTACCCGGGTCAACTCGGATGTGCCACCGCTTCGTTCACGCGTCCAGTGTCGTCACCCCCCGGTAATCCCCCAGTTCCCCAGCTTCAGAGCAGGGTAAGCCAGGGGAATCACGTGACCATCATGGAAGACAACGCTTCAGAAAAGCAAACTGACAAGCTGTCTTTTAACTTTAATCACCCTTGCGTGTCAATTAGGCCACAAACAGCTACTTTGCACTAAAATATATTCATTATTTATTATTCTGATACATTGTTGGATCGTTCCTGTAAGACAGTGAAATAGCGGCACTGAAAATGTTCGAACGGGGTTTTGAAATCCTTTGTCGTGAAGCTGGATTTAAATATATTTCTTTCTTTAAGCATATTTGTTTGCCCGAAACACCTTAATAATCGTTTGAATTGATCATGACTGTCACCCAATACTTGCAGAATCAAAAATCGCACCTTTGGCGAAGAATTTTACATTTTGTTATGAGTTTTCGCTTTCGGTTTATACTTCCACTTTTAATTGACCTCTGAAAGCGTTCACGCGCAGGAAGAATCTCTCGGGGAAGTGTGACGTCATGTCACCCTAGTCGGGCTTACCCGGGGAAGTCGCGCGAACGCAACCCACGTATCTAATGCCGAGGTCAGGGTTTACCACGTCGCGGGACACGTGAGTTGTTGCTGTCATCCAATCTGCGTTGGTATGAATGTTTTGTCTCGAAACAGCCAATACAGACATGTGATTGGATAAGTCTACAGGCGCTAGATAGTGGCTATATACGTATGCATCTTATATGCATCAATCAGCGGGGAAATGAAGGTGTATATAAATAAATAAAAACCCGCTGTATGTTATGAGCGTACACAGAGACCAGAGTTTGAATTACAGTGAATGTCAACAAAATTGTGTCTGTCTATACCAAACATACCTGTATTTTCTAAAAGAAAATGGTCTGAATGTATGTTGTAGATTTTACCGAAACAGTTGTTGAGCATCTTGCTTCCGAGAACCTCATTAGGCCTGGATTTTAGAAGTTATATAAGTAATATGACAAATTATGATGACGAAGACAAATCATTTTGTGTTGGATCTGACTATTTGTTGGATTGGCTCAAACAGGTACGTCAGTATAGATGGGGTTTGGAAACAATTCTCAATTCAGATGGTTAAGTAAGAATTCAAAATCAAATGGTTGAGTTTGTCATGTAATAACGCGGGATTCGGCAATGGACTGAGTTGATTACTATGGTAATGTCTATCAATGGTAAATAAAGCAATTTGATTATTCTTACAAAGAAATACACATTTAATTGCTACTGCATTCCATGTCTTGGTAGCCAGCATAAAACCATCAGTGAAACTTATTTGTCCTATCTGCAATCTGAGATGGTCTCATATATGCCTCGATAATTGTAGACATAAGATGCAATTGCTCTCTGGTCGACAGCCGTCGGCCCTGATCGAAAAACTATTTCTGACAAAAAGTATTATAGAGAATGTATGCTTGTCATTCCATACAGGAACTTATTCTTTTAATTGAATCCGAGACAAAAGTTATCAAAGATATCTGCTTGGGAGAATTCGAGTTATTAAAATCATCAGAGGACCCCAAATCTATTCAGATTGCTGGGAAATGGACATCGACGGAAGGACTATTGATGTACGGATACACCAGGCGCCCAGTTAAGACCGATTTTGAAGGAATTGTCCTTCGGGTTGGGATAATGGGAGTAAGTTTATGTTTATGTGTATGCAATTATTTACTGCAACTTTATTGTTCTGAGAATACTGTTTACATCTATAAATGTGTTTAATGGCTTGAATATGCAACAGCAGTTGTGCTAAAACAAAAGCTGGACACTTGGAATTACAAATATATGAATTCAGTGAATATCACCAAAACAGATTTGCGAACTTATTACAAAACTAAATTATTATTGAACGGAAAAATAGAAGGCATGTGTGGGGGTCTTGTTTATGGAATGAAAATAAAAAGACACCAAATACATTAGTGCATGTCGTACAATTTCCATTGGAATAAAACGGGCACCATATTTTGTTTTTAAATTTACTATGAGCACTCTCAGTCCAACATTACGATATCCTAGTCGATCTCTTAGCTGATCGTCAGTAGATTAGTGTCAATAAAGCTGTTGCCTATTGAAAGCTACTTAAGTGTTATACATATTTCTTGGCTTTGTGATCACTGGAATAACACAAATGAAAAGCAGAGCAAGGTTGTGTCTCCTGTGATAATCCAATGAATCGACTATACAGTGATAATTATTATAAAATAGTCTCAGATAGAAATAGAACATAGAAATGATAAGCTCAAATTAAAGTATTTGGAACAGAATATCGAATTACATTTTCACTAGGCTGCAATTTCAATAATTAACTGTAAATATTTGTTTTGTAAACCTAGTTGATAATAACGCATGCTTACTGTGTTAATGACTATTGACGCCTTTACCTACTCACTCCGTGTACTAATTTAATGTACATGTAATATTTAGGGACCCATTCCATTTTCCTATGAAACTGTTGGAGAAAATAACAGTTACCAAGGTTTAGTGTTAGACATTCTGCACCATGTGGCTATGGATCTAAACTTCAGGTAAGTAAATATGTATTGTTGATTAGTTTGTTTAAAAATTATTAGTAACTAGCTGTTATCTTCAGGCGGAGTTGCCGTTGTGTGTGCCTTACGCGATCGATCGCTTTGGTGGTGTTTTACGCCCTGCTTAAGAATATTTCATTTAAATGACGGCAGTTTATTCAAACAATACTTGATATTGCACAACCTTTAATGTGAGGTGCTTTGATACTGTTAGAATGTTAATCTTCCGCCAATAGTATGTAAAGACAACATGGTTACTCTCCGAAGACACAGCCTTTAGCCCACTGTTTTAAACCTCCTGCACGTAGCCTCAATATTTTAAGGTAAGAGAATAGTGCAAGCATTTAATATAAGTCTAAACGTTACATATCTAAATTTCTATCATTTCAAAGCATGTTTAAAGAAGTCTTTATGCAACCATTTTGAAAGCAGCTGAATAACTGCATCACAATTTAACCACATCGGGGCAAATGTTTCTCATATTTATGTTCTTAGACTCCTATATATTCAATTTTGCGTGTGCACCATTTACTCCATTGTAAGTATTTCTCAAAATATCCTTGCCGTTCCATTAAACGCTTTACATCAAGAAAAGATGGTAATATATTAAAACTAAACACTAACCTAATTACATTTGATTCAACTACAGTGCCAGACCACATCTACATTGGTCCATACAGGATGAAGGTAGATATCTTCGTCCCAAACCCAACAAGGTGTTTCCAGTGTCGGAAGTTCTGACACGGAAGAATCAGTGTAGAGGTGATTTCGTATGCTTTTGTTGCTCTGGAGAAGGCCACGAGGGCTTTGATTGCAACAAGGATACCAAATGCTCTAATTGTGATGGTGCCCAAATGGCCTGGTAGTTTATTCATCAAAGAAAAAAATAATCCATGTAATTAAATCGGACAAGAACGTTAGCTATATCGAGGCACGGTGCATTGCCTCTGCCTCAGATGTTCAAGAGACATCCCAGTCATATGCCAATGTCGCAAAAAAAGTGTCTGTGTCTGTCGCTACACAGAATTTCTTCACGTGGCCATTTGGGGATGATTGTCCTTCTGCTGTTGATTTGAACGCCAGGCAAATGAAAACCGCTACATCAACGCAAACTGTTACGAAAAAGCAAAAAAAAAAGACGAAATTATCAGACAATCTTAAAAAAAAACAAAAAACCATCTGGCCCAGGGGTTCGCTCTCCCAAGGCCACAGCAGATGCTGCTCAAACGTTTCAGTTTGAAAAGCCAATCAATTTAATTAACATCGAGATGGTTCAATCTCTCTCTCCAAAACCATCAACAAGCAAGTTCCTTGGGTCGAAGTCGGTTGCTCTGGTTGCCTTGGAGGGGATGGAGGTAGACATCAGGCCTCCTCCTCCCTCTACGGCTTGCCCACTTCCGTCTTCTAGATGGCAGCCAAATGTAAAAAGGTCTACGATTAAAAGCCACTAGAACACATAGTGCTGGTGGCTCGCCATAACGAAAAACTCGGCAATGATATAAGAAATAATTGTAAATAAGAGATAATGTCGGAGATAATTTGTAGAAACAAAATTAAATATATGATATTTTTGTATATTTTATTCAAAAAAAAAACATAAAAAAAACCCACAAGAAAACCACCAAAAAGTGTTAACATTATAAAATGTATGCCCATTTCGTTTGATTTTTTGTTGTTTTTTATGTTTACGGCCAAGGGTGTAGTCTAATTGAATTTCATCTTTAAATAAGGAACGTTGCATAAACAGTTTTGACTATATGTCCAGGCCACAGCTTAGCTGAAATACCGCTGAATGTGGCTTTAAACACCAATCAATCAATCAATCAATCAACACTTTGATGGGTTACTACTGTATTTTCTAACATTCCATGTTCTACCTTTTATATTGTTATCAACTGTTATAGTACGTTATCATCTACATCGTTGATTGAATTTGGTCTGTATTTTAGACTTCATATCAACTAATTGTATCTATAAATGCAATTTATTTTTTAAATGAATTCAATGTGAATCGTATTTTCTTTAAAATATCATTGTAGATATGTTTTGGTGAAACCAGCAGATGGGTTTTATGGACATCGCCTTGATAACGGTACTTGGACTGGGCTCATAGGCATGGTATACCGCGAGGTAATAGTATTTTATAACTCACGTTTCCCTAAACTACAACTAACGTTAGATTTATAATGAATGAATTTGTCGCGATTTTGGCTATACCCCAGTTTTTGCAGCGATTCACAACCCTTTGTATCATATTGCAAAAGACCGTCCAAGTACCGCCTGTTAGGTTCACAGCGTATATCGTTACCAGCTACACACACAAATGAAAAATGCATGGTGTGAGAAAAAGCCAATAGGTTTACAATTGTTGTTGGATGAGCTACATATGTACTGCATTAGTTGTGTATTAACCGTAAATATAGATATAACAAATGCGGTTGTTTTTGTCTATATTAATATAAAGTCCAGCGGGTTTATAATGGCGAAAATTTGGAAATTATAGACAGCTTCCGTTATTTGGAAATTAATATGAAATGTAACCTTTTTATGAAATAACGCCTAGAAAGCTAAATGAGAATGCGAGAAAGGTTGTTTATTCACTGAAACATTGTTTTAAGAAACTGTATCTTTCTTTGGGTGTGAAACTAGAATTGTTTTATTAAATGGTTAAGCCTATTCTATTATATGGGTGTGAATTGTGGGCGTTAACGGAGGTTAAAGATGTTGAAGTTATCCACACTCGTAACTTAAAGAACTTACTTGGACTGCCTTAAACACACAAAATATGTTTGTGTATGGTGAATTTGGAAGATACTCCCTTTAACGGTTGATATCAAGAGTCGTATTTAACGATACTGGTAAAAGACATTGTCAGATTAATCTATCTTTGCATATCATTTATATTGTTATCATAAAAACTCGATAAAAAGGTTAAAATAAGTCTTTAACTGAAGTGAGGGGATTCGTAAGCTATTAAAAGGGATGAGTTATGGATATCAGTTTTTAAACGATATGTGCGCAGATCACTTAGTTAATTGTATGAAACAAAAGATCAAACATGTGTTTATTCAAAACTGGATTTTCGACATTAATTCAACACCCAGATATTCAACGTTTAATCAAGTTTAGTAAAGCTAGATATTAAACATTTTCCTATAATGTACCACAGAAAACTCTAAAAATATTGTCATGTATAGAGAAACGAATAAACTGTAATATGGGAATGGTCGAGAATGAATACGACGTTTTACTGTGCTATCCATTATACAGCTCACTACATAAAAAGTTATCCATGCGATTTTATCTTCCCTGGCTTAACGTTTATCATTTTCTACGTTGCTGAATCCAAACTCAAAAAAGGAAATGGTCAATATTAGAAATGTTATTGGTGAAACACTAAACTTGAGAAAAGTCAATATTAACATAGATTGTCATTCACCAATGTATTACATAACATTTCACTTATTACTCGACTGCTGTACTACTGCTTTGGGAGAAAAACCGTAATGGTTTATTTCGGAAATAAACAATCATTCAATCAAATTCCCATTCCGATCCATTCAGGTTTTGTTATACATTTAATTCTAGATAAATGTTAAAAGTAACGATTCGTCGTAGAAACTTCAATTTTTTTACATTTAAAGAAGACATTTTGGAGGCTGATGTTTCTAATTTGACGTCCGAATCGTTAACCTGTTTTTCGAAAGAATGATGCTTGTTATTAACGATTGCCTTTGACGGACAACAGAATACGTTAATATGATAATCCTAAGCTAAATCTGAACATAAATATAGCGTATTACCAGATCTTAAGTGATGTATTATAAACCTCGATTATCTAAGCCTAACAAAAACAAATTCATACATATATGTATTATTATGACGTATTTTCCTAATCACAGGAAGCGGAGAGAAATATAGAAATATCTCAACGCAGAATATACTTTCCTTGATATTCAATCGTTTATGACTCAGAGCAAAGCACATACGTGTTTGCTGGTATACTTACAGAGCTCATGATTCGTACTTTGAGTTTCTGTGTGATTAGATTGATTGATTGATTGATTGGTGTTTAACGCCACATTCAGCGGTATTTTAGCTACACTGTGGCGTGAACATATTGTCAAATCTCTTTTATACAACGATTTTTTTTAAAACAAACCTGCAAACAGACTGCGCCCTTGGCAGTAAACATCAAAACAGAAAACGCCGAAAAGGATATACATCCAATTATGCTAACACTATATTTTTTTTTAGTGTTTTTTTGTGTGTGTTTTATTTGTTTGTTTTTTGGGGGTTTTTTTCATGAAATATATAAAAAAAAAATATATTGGTATTAACAAATTATGTAAAAACAATTATTTACAATCACTAATAATATTGAAAGAGAGGGGTCTGAGTGAGGCGATTCCTTGCGTAATGTATACAGATTAACAAAACCATCCAAACAACAATGCTCTTGATACGGAACAATATGCCACTGCATGCTTATAGTAAATTGACGTCCTGCTAATGTTTAAGATACAGTAATCTTACAAGAAGCTCGGGGTTTCTGATCCCATCCAAATCATGTACAATTTTACGTGAAATTACTGTTCTTGTAAACTCCATACCAACCCAGATTAGCTGTAAAACAGCTTATATGCTTGCTGTTCTCCATTTACTAATTTTTATCATGTGTATATGAAGTCTTTGTGAATATTGATAAGTGTCAATTACTTGAAAACTGTTTAGTCAGCTTTTCATCAATAAGTACTTTACCTATCTGGTCGTTTCTAAAATAACTTACGTGAAACTCTTTTTCTGTATATTAAGGAGATAGTGT
>JAVFBX010224493.1:0-11170 GCA_034783855.1 Mopalia kennerleyi | reverse complement strand
TTGTGCCACGTTTTCCCTTCGAATTACAGCAAGGGATAGTATTGTGGAAGTCTCGTCTTACACATACTGACCCTTGCGTAGGACGATGTAGTACTTTACGCAATGACAAGAATTCCGAGAAGCCAAATTTTGAACACAGATTCGAGCCAACTAAACATCGACATTGCCGAGAGGTGAATAATTGGGTCAGCAACGATCGTGCTTGCTAAAGTTTTATGGCCAACTGATTTACAATTTAAAATAGTAAGTTAATTATACAATTTCTGGACAACCACTTCTTGTTTTGTCATAGGACACAACGTTTCGATACATATGCCTGTATCGTCATCAGGTGTAAATTGACTGAAGAAAAATAGCCAAATGGGAGAGGTAGAAGCTTTATAAAGTAGTTAAATAAACAAGGTAAAATGTTCTAGTGAACAGTGTGCATCATAACCACAGATAAGATATCTCACATTTGTGTGTCCTATCACATAACAAGAAGTGGTTATCCGGAAATTGTAAAATTATGTCACCCCACTTATAAATGTCGTTTAAAACTTATATTAACAAGTTGTCATGGGAGTTGTCTAGACCACAAACCACAAGTGAAAGGAAGAGAGACAGGGATCAGGTGTCGACAAACTCCCCACAGCGCTAGTATTTCTGGAGAGGAAGACAATGGCGTCGCAGTCGTGCAAAAGGTAGAAACTGATTTGATTATCTAAGGTGACAATGAATAACTTAGGTGTCGTTTAGAAAATGAATGTGTTTTTCCGCTTTTTGGGCATGGCCCATAACATTTACTAAGTTTGCAGTCCCACAATAGCGAAAATATAGTTAATATTCACTTTCTAAACAATACAAATTATTCAATTGCTTTTAGCTTTGAAAGTTAAAAGTATAAATTTAAACTTTAACTTTGATAAATGCACAAAGATGAACAAGGGGTGTCCTCTAATTATAAGTGCTCATCAAAATCAATTCAGTTTTCAAGCGATAATATTAACGCATAACATCCAGCATATCCGACGGTTCGTAATTTTACCCAACATCCCATAGACACCGATAGTCAATTTGCACTTACTGACACTTTAAACTATATAGTGAAAGTAATATTCTTTGTTAGATTTAACGCCGGACTTAAGGTACGACCGGACAATCACAGGACGTAATACAAAGACATCCCAATCAGATCGGCTTCACGTGGCCTCTAAGCTCGGAGAGCAGCAGGGTAAAAGGCATCTTCCCGAGGCAAGGCGGAAAAGAAGATCGGCGCATTAAGCCTCTCTCCCTGATAAAACCTGAGTTAGCTAGAGTTGACCACAGCTACTTTCGGATGACCTCTCTTTACTTAGAATAAGAAAGAGATGGTCTAAGCACAGGACGGCAAGTAGGCTATTTTTGTAATATACATGCACGATATTAGTACCATTAACGAGTCCTGGTGTCATCAGACATGTCAATTGCCCGTGGCGCCAAGCTTGTTTGTTTGATGTGTAAACGCCTTTTTGAAATTTTGTGCCACGTTTTTCGATCGAGTTACAGCAAGGGATAGTACTGTGTAAGTCTCGTCTTACACATACTGGCCCTTGCGTAGGAAGATGGACTGGTTCGTGGAATCCACCGTAGGATATTTGAATGTTCTTTACATTTTGAGTTAGATGGCTTTCATTCAGAGCAATAATATCAAAATCAGACAGGTGAGCTACTATCAAGTCTAATTTGTTTTTAAGACCAGTTACGTTCAAATGAACAAAGTTAAGTGATGTGCCTGTAAATATGGGACCTGGATTAGGCTCCACATCGCCAGCCAAGAGGAAAAGTAGTTGTATAATAAGTAGAAGCTGCAGGGAAGACTGTATCAATAAACAGGCAATACAGGGATGGGAGAGCAACTGTACTAGAAAGGTGACAAGGTGACACCCAACATGACATGCGCACACAAACAGGCCAAAGGCCACTCGTCAACTCATGTCATTAACCTTTATCAAATATAAATAGCATATGCCGAGCTGCCATCACCAACGATATCCGAAGTGCAACAACACTTATTACAAGGAACTGGAGAAATAATTTAACAATACTTAAACGTACAATATACATTGATTTCAAAGAATAAAAGATATGTTAACGTGTACATAATTAAATACTGTTGGTATATGTCTGGAGGTTGGCTCGTAGAGAGTTATTCTATATGTACATCAAATTTTATTTTGTGCGACTGGTCAAAACCATTAATTATGAATGGTTTTATTCAAGCTGCAAGGCGAAAAATCGTGTCCGGCGTATGTCCGTTGATTGGTCAATTGCACGAAATCAACATTCATCTTAAAGGTTTTTGTGATCTTTGTCTCGTTGAAGAAGCAGTGCACACTTTGGCTTAAGATTGTTTGTTTGTTTGTATTATTTTGGTTTAACGTAGTGAAATGGTATTTCACTTAAATGACGACGGATTGTCCACTCAACACTGTTCCTTGGAAAACCGGGAGGACCCTCGTAAAAAAAATACCCCCGCGATTCCCGGAGCCACATCGTCAGACTTGCACATATACCTGATGTTCGACAGACGGACTTTAGTCTGTGAACGGTACGTCGAAGAATAATTAGTAGGCGCATTAACTATCCACTAAGCCGCCGGTCCTGTTGATAAAGATCTCCTAAACTATAACCAACATATAACTAGGCTCCAACTTCCGTTCTCTGGTTTCAATTAGGACATCTGACTATAACAAGCTAAGCCCTGGCACGTTTAAGATGTGCTGTAAATCTTCCCTCATATGGACTGGCACACACCAAAATACTTAATAATATTTTCTAAATGTATGTGTCCATTTTCAAAATAAGTGGGTAGTCAGTCAGTCTGCTCATACATACTTGTTAAGGTAAGCTTACTGACCTAATTGAGCATTAACCTGAAGAATAATTTCAATCCTAACATGGCGCCATCGGTTCGACTTTCTTGTCTTGGTGCTTGGTATTACTCACTAATGCAAGCTGGTTGTGCTAGGAGTGACGAGTAAGACATCATCTAGACTGCTATGTCAACACGCAGTTATGCATTCTCTTGGTTGGATGGGTTTCGAATTTGATATCTCTAACGGACGCATGACCCAATCTCCCGGGTTCAAATCTGATTGCTCTGTCTTCACAACGGAATATCCCGGCACAAGTTGGTAATTGCACATGGGTAACGCCGTACTTGTATCTAAATAAGCAAAGAACATGTTTTATAAGATGTTTGTTTAATAATTGATTTTATGTCTTAACGTAACTTCGCGTGTCAGCTCAATGGGTGTAAAGAACCGCCATAGACGCCATTGACCACTTTAAAGATAGGTCGGTCATGACGCAGCACAAATACACACCTTCAAACACACAGCAATCATATTATCTTCACATTTTACGATTTTGTTAGTGCAGCTGTACACGGACAGAATACAATGTTGTCATGTAAGTAAAATACCTGTATAAACGGTGTTCAAAATCAACCAACCAATCTACCAAACTTGGTTATTAACTTAGCATACGCTATATTCTAACGATACAGCGTTGTGTTGTTGGAACAAGGACGGTTTTTTTTAGGGTTTTTTCCCCCAAATTCAGCAAAAGTATATATTTTTCAACGGAAATAGCGTTATACAAATATAGTCTTTGGACCTGTAATGAGTGGATTAATACAATTTAAATTTCTGTCATTACTCATCCCATGAGTAATCCAAAACTTTACTACTTGTGGCCTCCTAATGCCGGGGACACATATGCGATTATAATCGCCCAATCGCGCCAATCTGATCGCCAGCGAAAGTTTTTGCCCGACTTGACCGCACACACGTGGCTATTAACCCAGAGATCCGGAGTAGTTTTCCATTAAAAAAAAGCAACTTAAGTCATGTGATATGTCCAATATTCCAAGATTAAATGTATTTACTTATTAAAAGAAGATTAAGAGGTAGACTCAAATAGGAGAACAGAAGTATTTGGAAAATAATTTCGCCCAGACTTCATTCGTGGAGGGGGCCGTGGCGTAGTGGTTAGCGAGCGCGCTTTCTAACATCTACTTTGATTTACCATTCACAGGATACGTCCGTCGACCCTCAGGTATATGAGTGAGTCACAAGATGTGTCTTTGGCAATCGCGGGGGTGGTTTTTACGGGGGTTGTTTTTACGAGGTTTCCTCCCGGTTTTCCACCATACTAGGGCAAGGAAGTGTGAAGTGGACAATCCGTCGTCATATAAGTGAAATACCCTTGAGTACGACGTTAAACCCCAAATCAAACAAACAAACAAACATATTTGGGAAAATTTTGCCATACCTTCGAAGGACTAGAGAAGGGACCTCCTCACCAAAAAAAAATGGGATTTTGTTTTTCATCTTTGAATACATTCCCCTTAAATAAGGGAAGTAGCCATACGACAAGGTCTAAAATTAAAAAAAAAAAAATTCAGATATAATGACTGATCTTATGACAGAATTTCAAACAAAAGTGTCTTTTATGTTATTAATTATAAAAAAAAAATAAATGAAATATCCCTACCTACTTTTTAATTTTTTTTATTATGGGCAGTCTTACCATATGTTCATTAAAGGTCTATTTGGCACCCGATGCGGGAATATGTGGGTTGAACAAAACTCTGTTATGTTGAAATGTTTTTCACGCCAAATTTTGAGAATATTTTTTCCATGATATATTATTAGCATGATGAATTATTTTGCTGATAATTGCCAGTTGCACATCCTTCTGGTGAAAAAAGGCGTTTCGTTGGGTGGTCTAGTATGAAGGGTCGAATACACCATGAGTAGACGAATGTACTTACGCTGCTCTTCAGAAACTACATGTAGATAAGCCTAACAATCAAAACGTTTTATTTCAGTTTAAACTCTTTAAGATGTTAAAGGAGGATTCATAGGTCATAATGGTGTTACAAAGACCTCATAATTTTAACACCCATTCAAAACCCGAGCAGAGTGACGGGCTATGGCAGATATCAAAGTTTAAACATCATTCTTATCTGAAAAAAGAACGCATAAGAGACAGTTTGCTTTGTTTAAAAAATGGCAGTTTCAAAATCCTCCTTAGGCATAAGAAGACTAGCATCAGCCAATCAGAAATAAGAAATTACCTCTGCTGGCAACGAGTGCATCCATGACAACGCTGTCAGACTCGACTAATGATGGAAAATTAGCGAAAAGACGTTGCTGAAAAAGTTATCCAAAGCTGTTTTTCTGAAATTTTAATGCCATTAAATTACAATAATTGTGAAGCAGACATGTTTAAAACTATCATTGCGACAACCAATTCCCTATTTTTGTTGTAATTTTATAAAACAAAAGTTGAAAATGAGGCAACCATGAGTTAAATTGTTATTGGTGAAATTTTGGGAGATGAATAACCACATGCTGGGATGTAATGGATGTTTACGAGCCTGCAAATTGAAAATATCACAACACCACAAGCTTGTTTACGGATAATTAATTGGTTTATTTAGAAAATATGTTGTTTTTGTCTTTAAAACTAGAACAAATCTGTGAAGGGATATAGTCAGAACACGCATATGAAACGAACCAGACTTTGCTTTCTCATTAAAACAGTTGAGATGTGTTCCTTATTATGTATATTTGGGCACCACATTTAACCCGCAGAGGCGGGCAGTTGGAGGGAGCTTCATGTTGCCCTGGTGCTCTCTGGGCTAAAGGGGAACAGGAAGCTGATCTGTTTGTGTTGTCTGTATTGCGTCCTGTTTTAGTCCTGTATTTGTCCTGTCCTGTCTTTGTTTGTTGCCAGTGATGTCGAGGGTGGTTTCCTTCACCCATCGTCATATAAGCAGTTTTTGTTCTCTGAATTGTTTGGAAAGGAGGGTCGCCTTATTTTGATTTTCTGTCAAAGTTTCATCCAGCTATCCTGTATACCATCCATTACTCCTTTCTAATTCCTAACATCTCCATACATTTCAACTGAATATATGATTGTAAAATAAACAAGTGTTAATTGATATATCGGATGCATAAATATGTTTTGGTATTGATAAGCTATATCCTTAGCCCTTGTTATCTGCTGTTAAAAATCTGTTGTTGACTCCTTTTCTAGAACTCCAATCCATTGATCATAGACCACTTCCAATTTATTGAATTTATTCTCCAAATTATGTTTCAGTAATGATAAGCTATATCCTTAGCCCTTGTAATCTGCAGTTAAAAAGTTTTTGTTATACATTTAGTATAAGGATGATGTTATTTCCTGTTAAGTTTTCCCGTCTGTTCTCTGTATTGTTGACATCCAACCCATTGATAGACGTACCACTTCCACAACACCATGTGATATCCTCAACCCACCACTCATATTGATTTGGACAAACAGTGTGAAACTCTCACCATTAGAGTCAGGCATAAACACTTTCTTTAGTCCTATTGTCCGGAATAAAGATACCATTTAGACATCAGTCCAAATTCTCTCTGGTGGTTCTTCTTGTTCAGTCATGCGGAATTGTCCCCCTTTGTTCGACAAGATCAAAGCAACCATTAGTAGGGTTTGTATTTGTGTTTTTGGGGGTGTTTATAATGCTACATGTATTTTATTCTAAATAATGTAAATAATTTTTTCTGGTTTAATTTTCTTAGACGGACATATTCACCATTCAGTATTGTCCAAATTGTTGTAACTTGTAATCTTTTTTTCTGACTCTCAAAACTCCAAAGTAAAATTCCCAGAATGAATGTTGAATCATATGATGATTGAGCTTAATAGTTTTGTAGTTTTTTTGTTGGCAAGTTTTTAGGAGCATTACATGTTTTTAATTGATCTCCCAGAGGGCAGAAAATCCATATATTGTCCAGAGTCTGATGACCTTTGGCCCAATGTCCACAAAATAGTGAATGGGGCCAATTTCAAAAGCATGCTTCTTTTAATGTCTTTGGAGTTTCTTTGTATTTATTAAAGCTCAATAAGCATGTGTTTGTATTGAACAGCTACATTTACAACAGTTAGTATCAACTTTGATCTATTCGGAAAAAAAACATTATTTGGAAAATGTTTACATTTTATGAGATTTTGGCATATTTTTTAATTTTTATTTAGAAATCCTTTAGAAATTGCGTGTACATATTTCATGTATATACAGGCAAGGTTTTTTCCTTAAAGCAAACAGATTTCAATGACTACATTTTTTAAAATTTTATTTCTCTTTAAAATACCCACAAAGGGCATTTTGTCATTTTTTGAAAAGTGCTTTGAGAACTAAGCTGTTTTGTTCTTGTGAAATCATGGAACAGAAACAACCAAAATTTCCATAGAGCTGCAGAAAAATATCAGACAATAGCTTGAAGTGGACAGCTGCATGTGTTGTTGTTGTTTCATTGTGACTAATTCACATGTTGACATGTACTTGTCAGTTTTGGCCACAGGAAGTGATTTTCCCCCAGTCAGTGCAAAGAATTGAGACAGTGAACAATCAGTGTGGTATACTAGTGCTCAAGTCATTTAAAAGAGATCTCAAACTGAAAGCACGGCAGTTACGAATTTGGTAGAAGAAGGATTTGAACAGTGAGGATATCCTATTCTTGGTACATGTAAAGATATTATTTGATCAGCTTTTCGTGTCCTTTCTCATGCTTTAGAATTGACTTTGATTTGAAAATATTGGAAGTGGTTAAATTTGTTCTTTTTGTGGGAATGGCTTATGCAAGGGCTTTCAACTGAAAAAAAGTTTGTATTTTCGATTGGAAATTGTTGCAACTTTGTTTGATGTGTCTTTGCAATCAGGATACTGTTTCTAACCTGTTATCAGTGAGTATGACTTTATGTCCAGATTGAATGTGAGAAGTACGGCATCAAATCAATGTTTCAATACAAATTTTGATTTGCAACCTTCCAAAACCTTAACTGATGAATGTATATGTTCATTGTAGAGAAGGCATCACTGTGCCATTCCAACTAAATTTTTAAAAGATAAATAAAAAATCTGTGTTTAATTACATGTAGAAATAGCTTGTACCTACTGTTTTAATCTGTTTTAAGTCGGCATCAGCCTTGCAATTTCCTGTAGGATCCATGTTAATGACTCTTATAACCCCAAATTTTTCTACATTCTACATTGTTACTCCCCAAACTTCTGTAATCTTTACATTGTTTTTTTTTTTTCATTTTAAAAATACAATAAAATAAAATAGATCAATTGTTTATTATCAAGAGAACATGGTATCAACCAAACATTAAAATCCAATACATATCGTCCCATTTAAAAAAAATTTCTGTGAATTTTTCTTTAATGTTATCGACAAGAAAAGTGACAAGATTGCCCAAATATTTTTAAGCCGACTGAAAATGAGGCAGATTGACCTAATTCTTTCCGAACTGAACTTCTTTTACCAGGTCAAGATTTTCTACTTCAAAGATACTACGATAAGATGAGAAAACAGGTGTACTATATTTAGGTTTGGTTGTGTACCGATTTTTGTTAATAAAACCATATTATTATCATTTTATTTACATTCAAAGCAAACTTTGATATCTTTTTTTCTGTATTTTAAAAGTGTCTTCGGAAATGGAGTTAAAGATATTTGTGTATACCGGTGCCTACTCAAGTCACTTATCATTTTCTCTCCATGAAATGTAGCCATATTTGATTGACAGGTCCATTAGTTGGATTTTTTACCTGTCACCTGTGGTTAGAACTTACCCTGGATAATTATCAGTTTGACCAGCCCTAAATAGAGATGATCTGATAAGAAACACATTTATACTACTACACCTGCCAATTTACTTATGATTTGATCACATGAGAAATAATTATGTCCGTGCATGAGCATTTTAATTTAGGATTAATTTATCTTCAATTACACCCTTTGGTCTTCAAGCTCTAGGTAAGATGAAGAGGCCAGGTCATGGTTAAGTGGGTAGAGCATAGCACATATGTGAACAGTTTTGAGTCGTGTTATTTCCTTTGATCAGCTCAAATTGCAGCTGAGAAACAATCATGACAGAGTATCATTTTTACAGTATATATAGCGTCGTCAGTTTTATACTGTGTAGTTGAACAAGAAGTTTACTCTTTTTTACTTGACATAGCCTCATTTTTTACAGCATCGTCAGTTTTATACTGTGAACTGGCTCTGTTTGTTTTTCTTAACACTATCACAAGTATATTTAACAACTTACGTTAACTTAACCTGGCTGGCATTCAGTGTGACATATGTATATTGAATCTGGTACTCACAGTTGCAATTTGGAAATTCCAACCGGAACCCAATGTCCATTTAAGTGGACGAACACCCTAAGTCATTACATTAGATAGCCCAAAATAAACTACCATATTGAATGGCCTTAAAATGTAACAAAGAACATTACCCTGGGTCGGAGGAGGATTTTTAAATCGTTTTTTTTTTTTAAATTTCATCTCTGTTAATATATTTAATTTAGCGATGAATGGTAATGAGTACAGGGCTCATTTGACAGTTATTGAAGTGAACACGTTTTGTCATTAGAGTTTGATATGAACACCTGGTTCTAATTAAAACAGATGTTGTCTCTGATCAAAGACACCTATAGCTAATTAAATTTTATTTCCACCTTTGAGATAGGTGGCCCCAAAATTAAGCAAAAGAGCTATGAATTGTAGATATCAGCTTAGATACTAGAGATTTGTCAAGATTGAAGTTTATTTCTTATAGATACGTGGAAATAACTGTGAAATTCTGCATGCCTTGGAGGGATATACTGGATTGACGAGAAAGTGAATTTGTTCAATGCTCCTAGAGTGAGATTATTCAGAGATAAATATGCTTTTGTCGATTTACAACTTTTACATTTGGTGAATGGAACGTTACTGATTCAGTTTTAGCTGAGCATTGGTCTTTTTTGTTTGTTTCTTTATTTTTTGAAGATAATGGAAATAGCTTAGAATTTCTGCATGCCTTGAAGCTATATACCGGTACTGGATTGATGAGAAAATGAATTTGTTCAATGCTGTTATAGTAAGATTATTCAAACTTCGACAAAGCAAAATTATCAGGAACGGAAACAGAAAATACTGTGAGAAACTTGGTCGGAAAAGGCTCCTAAAAAACCCTCTGTATGCATAAATTTTATTCAGGGTAGGTGCCCTCTAGCGAAGGGCAGTTTGTTTGAAGAGTAGCAGTGCTGTCTTTACTTAGCACTGGAGGAAAATGAAACTTTCCGGCAGTATCAAAACACCTCACATTTTATGGTTGTGCTAGTGTCAATTATTGTTTGAAACTTGGAATACACCGCCGTCATATGATATAAGTGAAATACCCTTAAGCACGGTGTAAAACACTAATCAATCAATCCTTTTGATTGTGTGTCCCCAATTTAACCTATTAGGCTCTAGTATATAGGGAGTGACATGAGGTCACTTCAGCAATTATGGTGGTACCGTGGTGGGGGGTTCTTCCTGGTTTCCACCTTATTAAAGGGAAGAAAGCAAAAAATCAATTTGACATGGATGGGCTTAAGGTTATGTAAACTAACATGTGGAAATATCATAATTGTAGGGTTATGATGATTTCATGGATTCACTTTGTAATGTCTTGATTTGATCGTAATCATAATTACTCTGTCTAAATGATTAATTACAATCAAGCTTTTATTTAATTAAGATGTTAAAGTTAACGATTGTTAAGGTCACTTTGGTTAATTATAATAAAAAAAAGGTTGCTCTTATGTGGAAGATAATAGGTAAAAACCTTCTATTTATTTTCTGATATAATTTACCAAGTGCAATTAAAGCTTTTCTTTAATTGTCGTTTTTTTTTAGCTGATTGTCATGACTTTCATCCAGTGTAGATTGTCTGCTTTTGAAGCTTTGTGGACCTAAGTAGGTACATATCCTTTGATGTTTTAAAAAAAAACAGATTTTGTTTTGACCTTCTCTTGCTTTGATTTCTTTTTTTTGTGTAGAATTAATTTCTAAATTGTATTCATGAAGAAAAAGAAAGATATATTTTAATGTCTGAATCTTTATGGGTGCAGAATTTCTCATAAATTCTTGATTGCCACATGTAAGCTAAGGCATTTATTGTGTCAAGAAAAACTTCAGAAAACCTTTTTTAAATTTTTTATCAGAAAGTTATTATAATGGTACACAAACGTTTGTGTCGGGTTTTATAGAGATTTTTCTGACCACCAAAGAGGATCTGATGTCCACACTGTTATTTATGATGACATTAATGTG
>JAVFBX010224482.1:0-11171 GCA_034783855.1 Mopalia kennerleyi | reverse complement strand
TGAGTCAAATAAAGCTCGTGTGAATTACCACATACATATAACTTACACTTAGAAATGAAGCAGAATCACCAACTGGAGGGCAGCGGCGGCTCGGGTTTTGACCAAGTATCAAAACGACGACAGATGTCAATGTCAGGCAACTTAAACCCGCCGAAACGTTTTTACCCCCCTAACAGGGAACATAACGTCGCGTCAGCGCCACGATCTCACAGTTAAGATGGCGTCGAAAATAAGGCCTATCCGTCATGTAAGATATACGTCAATGTTTTAGATCCGGGTTAGGGTTAATAATAAACCTAACCCTAAAACTAACCCTAAACCTGACACTGAAATTCATGTCATATCTTACATGAGGGACTGACCCAAAATAAGATGTTGCCTCTTTATGACAGTTTTGTGTAATGATAGCTCTGGTGTTTTATAACATAATCAACGGCTTTAGAAGGAAATTATCGGGGGTTTTTTCGGATGAGAACTTACAAAAAATTATGGCGTCTTTATTTCAAGCAGTATAGGGCCATGCTGACACCAAAAAAGCTCAAAAGCTTAGCTGTGTCAGAAAAATATATTTCGCCAGTGTTTAGTTAAAACAGCAGTATAAAGCTTGAGGTATATCCAAATTGTGTTTAATCGGCTGCAAGGCACATCATTGGCGAATTGATTGACATATGGTATAATCGAATCATTAACCACGTGACACGAGGTCATGTCTAGGATTCACAAAAGGTCACTTTTCATTTGTTTATTAAAAATACAAAAAAAAAACCCCAAAACAAAACAAAAACATGACGAGTCGTCGACATCTCGTCTTGAAGCTTCGCGGTCTTTCTAAGCAATACACACTATTTAGTGTACGATAGCTGGGTGGGTTTGGTTAGGTTTCTTCCCGGTTTTTCATAAAAATTCAAAATATTTTCAAGTCCTCATCAGTAATATGGAATTGAATGCCATGTTAAGCAATATCCAACCAGCTACAAATGGACTGTTACGTTTGTCTATTCCGCCCTACGACACCACATTTATATATATTGTCGTTTTTTTGCAGACAGTGAAAACAGATTCGTCATACTGCAGATTGTCACTATTATTGGCAAGTTTGGAATTTCTGCAACCTTCTCTCTCATATACATATATACCACGGAGGTTTACCCGACCAACTTCAGGTAGGTTTAAATGTTGAAATTTTCTGTGGTTGAAATTGACCTCCAATTTGGCCAATTTAGCTTACTTGCTTAATATGTGGGTCCATCATTCATGATATTGAACATAGGCTTATGTATGTGATGAAATACCCGAATCGTTCGTAAGGCAAGGACTTGTACACATGTTGTATTGGTTTGTTTGTTTGTTTGATTGGAGGTTTAACGTCGTACTCAAGGGAATTTCATTTATAGAACGACGGATTGTCCACTTCACACTGTTCCTTACTTATTATGGTGGAACACCGGGAGGAAACCTCGAAAAAAACACCCCCGCGATTGCCGGAGCCACAAAAGAAGAATTTGCCTTTACAGCTTTGTCGCATTACAATTTGTTCTTTACTCGAAGAAAACATTATTTCCGTTATTATGACCGTACATCGATGGAGAGAGGGCTAGCAATTGTTATGCATAATAACTGCGACTTTGCCTTTTATTTTTACAGTTAGTTAAGCGAACATGCAAAATTTTGAACCTGTGTCTCAAAAGACAGTGCCCACGAGAGCAATTTCAACAGAAGCTCTTTGCATGTTTCAGTTTTGAATTCCCAAGAAATTCCCCGGCCCCATTGCAAGACACTTTGGTTCGATAACGATGTTCACCTGAACACGTTAATATGCCTGTGTAGGCCTATAGTCATGTGGAAATGTTTGGATCCTGGAACGTGTAGACAAATCCTAAAATCTAATCTTATTTCGCGTGCAAATAAATTAATGGGACACGAAACTCATAAACAATCCAAACGCTTACGCTAGACATGTTTGTGTTCTTATAATCCAGTTTCATTCAACGTTCATCCAGGTAATCAAGGTACGACAAAGTGGTTTAAATCAGAACTTCTAAAAAAATAACTTGGCAATGTTACATCATTGGCTTTAAGAGAAATGAAAAATCCAGTCAAATAAAACCGTTCACCAAATATCTTTTAGAAAGTACGCAACACACTAAGAAAGAAGGATAAAAATATTGATACAAAAAAAAAAATCACCAGCAAAATTTTCACACGCTGTAAACCTCGTGTGATTATATTGGATGCATACTATGTGTTTTGTTGATTTTACATAACAGGACTACTGGTTTAGGTATAGGATCGACTTCCGCCCGACTGGGATCATTTTTGACACCGTACTCAGGCACCCTGGTGAGTTTTATTATTCCGTTGTATTATGTTGTTGTTTTGTAACGGATGTTTCATTGTTTGTCTTGCATGTTGACTTCAAACGGTAGATCACACACATGTGTCTAACATCGGTCTGAAGCGGCTGGGCTTAGCAGTGTATTTGTTAATATGAAGGAGATATTTATGTTTTTGTAGTGGTACTGTTTTCCTAACAAACATGTGGATTGGGAAGAGAATAGTCACACAATAAACGCCGATTGATTCAAAATTTAAAACGGAAGCGATTCGACCGGGAATACAAAATGAAGTCTTCCAACTGTCGTGCGATGAATTGTTTTTAATATTATCACTAAATTGAATTAAATTTCAGTCAATAGTATGTTTCTATTTTATTTGATACAATTTTTTAAAAAGTAGCATAAGTTCTCTGTATGGCAGTCGTAGAATAATTACTATGGTCGATTTAACACAACTCAGTCACATGACTCAGTAGGTAAAATTCAACGGTACTGATGACGCGCCCATACCCTAAATATCAGTTTGCGTTTAAAGGCTACATGCTACTTCGTGAATACCTACTCCATGATACCAGACAATGTCCCGTAGCCAAGGTTAACACAAGGATATATTTACCTTGACATATGCAAAACCTTTCTGTTGTTTCTTTTAGAGGCATATAAGTGTCAGAAGTACATATAAGATGGAAAACATTGGTATGGATAACAACATTGATGTTGATGTCACCTTATACTCGAAAACGATCTCTGGAATGAGATAGAAACGTAGTGTCCAATAAACTAAGAAGTTGTTATCCATACCAATGTTTTCCATCTTTCTGTTGTTATCTGGGTTGAGCTAGGGGTTGTTATCTGGTCTTATCTTGGTTATAACCCTTAGATCAGCCGGCCGATGACATTTTCCGTTTCATCGACGTATAAATTGGCGACAAAAATAACTGTGAAAAGAAGTGCTCGAAATCAACTTATGGACAATGTCAAGATCACATTTTGTGTCAAGAGTTTAAATAATATAAATATACAGTGGATGTTTGAACAGTAGTATCAACACAAAATATACGTGTACATGTATGTGCCAATAGAAAGCCAGCACATGAAACTATGTCAGAATACAAATAGGCAGCGTTATGCCGCATAATCTTTCTATAGGCGTCTTAATCAAATGTATATATGTGGACACCATGTGTTCTGATGATGCATTGAATGTAATCTAATCCATTTTCCAATCGTATTATTGTAGGCACGCAAGATACCTTGGGCACCCGGAATTATATTTGGCAGCGTCTGCCTGATTTTGTCATTAGTGTTACTCTGGGCACCGGAAACACATAACCGACCACTTCCTCGGACTTTGGAAGACGTTGAGACATTCAAAAAGGACAAAAAGCCCATGTCAGTTATACCCACCAAGTTTGTTAAACTGAGCAAGGCCTGAAATCCACGTGCTTATGGTTTAAATCTGTTGGGCGCCATATCTGTAGAAACCACTTAACATAATTCAATCTATGATTACATAAGTAAATATATTTTTGTATATTATCTATATCCACCTTAACATTGTTAAAAAGAGCGTAAAACAAAATGTTTTAAATTTGTATGTGACATAATTGTATAGGATCTGTCATTGTTTACCATTATGTTAAGATTCACTATCTGGATCTGACGTGGTTTTAACATACTGCCATCGATTTAGGACCAAATGCAGCATATTTTGATAAAAATGATACTTATTTCATTAACCGTATTAACGTTGTATAAAATTAAGATGATGCCAGGAGTAGAAATCTCGGAATAGTTAATGGAAGATATTCTAAAACGAGTTATACATAAGAGATCTTTTACTAAAACGTGAGTGTATGTAAATAAAAGACAAATGTTTGACGAACGGGTTATTAAAAGGATAACACAATGAACTTATTTTATGAACTAAGGACACACAAAACGTCAATATCAACCCAAAACTAAACTACTCACTATTTTACGACCCTATATTAAGAGAAATCATTTTAAATATAATTAAACGTTCACAAATTGCTCCGATTTCAACTGTTCCGACGACTACAACTGCTAACAAGACAGATGGTCCGCAAACATTTCCTGCAATAATACTTGTTCCGACGATTTTTCCGACGATTTTTTTCTAATGATAATTGCTCCGACAGCTATACACTGCGCCGACGAAAAAAATTACCAATAGCTAATGACTATTAAAGACAATTATTCCGACAACAGCTTCGTGTGACAGTTGCCCTAGAACATTTGATCTCGTTTAATTTGATAAAGCAATCATATCCCAATTTTGTGAGACATTGGAAATAAGCGACTAGAGGTTTGATAGAAAAGGCGAATTAACGCCCACGACCAGGAGTAGAACACATTTTGATAGAGCCGCTGAAAAAGTAAGAGATATTTGCCGCATATGGCCAGAAAAGCTGGCAATAGTTAGGTTATATAATTAACTCCGTATGTGCAGCGACTAACAAACAACTTTGATAAATTTATGTCAATCAGATTATCGCTAACATCTCTTCATTTTATTGTTATCCATATATGACTTACATGGTGACTAAAATAATTTAGTGACCGGTAGACCCATGGACCGGTAGACCCATGGACATACGATTTATC
This sequence comes from Mopalia kennerleyi, assembly GCA_034783855.1. Classification (NCBI taxonomy): domain Eukaryota; kingdom Metazoa; phylum Mollusca; class Polyplacophora; order Chitonida; family Mopaliidae; genus Mopalia; species Mopalia kennerleyi. Next base: position 6,207 of record JAVFBX010224482.1, on the reverse strand, counting down.
GAAACACATGCAACAGTTTAATTTAGTATATACATGTTTCCCTTTTATTAACATACCATCCGAGGAATCTTGTTCCCGTTGGGGAAAGGGTCCGGGACAGGGGTGACCCTCCTGCCGCTGTTTGGCTAAAAATGGTTTTGCTTGATAAAATAGTGCCATTTTAGAACACTTGATACTCATACTTGTTAACCATATCTCTATGTATAACTTTCATAAATAATTATAATTTTGAAAATACAAATTATTTTACAAATTTAGAGAAAATGTAATTTAGTCGTCTCATTTACAAACATTGAAATTATCTTTATTTGTAAAGAAAGTTACTGTGTACTTACTAATACATTACTTTTTGGATAAATATAGATTTTTTTATATATACTAAAGATGTTTTTAACGTGCTATTTGTTCATAATATATAATTATTTTCATTGTAGGGAATACAAAATAATGTAAGTCCTACCCAAGGGCTAGAGTAAGACAATATACAGGATAGCTGAATTGAATACATTTCTGTCCCCAAAAGTTGATCAAACCACATATAAAATGCTGCAAAACACGTAACTATGGCAAGCCGTTTTATCACTTCTACCTTTATTCCACATGTGTCGAATTAGTTTTGCTTTATTTTACATATGTACAATATCTTTTCACAGATGTCAAATATGTAGAGTTGTTTTCAACATATGTAAAAAAAATTTCCACATAAGTAAAATAAAACATAAAAACCTAACAATTTCACAATTGTGAAAAACGATTCCACTGATGTAAAAAAAACTTTTGTTTTACATCTGTACAAAAGAGTTCCATTTATTAAGAAACTAATACATGATTTCTCTCCACAGTAAGGGACCGTATCCAGGCTTGTGTTCCTTCCACATGCAATGCAAGTTTAGCATCAGCAGGGCACATTCCCAAGTCGAGAGTTGATCAGGAAATGACCCCCCTGACAAATAAAGAGTGAATATTATATTAGGCGACTGGTTTATTCATATCTAGTAGTCTACATCATTTTATTTTCACGACGAATCAGACGTAGTAATGCTCATTACAGGAGTCTTCCTAACCTTTATAATAATTTAAAAAGCGGAACTGACGTCATTGTTCCAAAACGGTATTTATATCATCTAGTCGTGGCTGGTTCCCTATTGCCTTCACTGGTGTATGCTTTCAGATAAAGCCGAAAGTGAGGGTTCCGTCCCAAAGCGAAACAACAACAACAAGCAGCCGTTTTGTACTTAAAACCGGATTTTAAATACCGCATGTCAACTGAAAACATGCCAAACGTATGTGTTACTCAAAAAGCTATTTTCATATGTACACAACAGATTAACATTGCGCTTGGATGACCAAGCTTGTGTATACGCCGTGTTGTTACAGATGCCTTCCAATGCATCCAATTGGACACACTGGTGACCGACCGTGTTTTAGAACAATGACGTCAGCCCCGCCTGTAACTAATCAACGGCTATGCTTACTCGAATGCAAGAGCAATACAGATGTTTGTCTTTCAAAATATGCAATAGAAACAATTAGTTGAGTTCGAAAAACAGTTGTCTTTCCCTTTAAGGTCTTGCTGGACCCATTGGGCTTAAAATGAACCAAATTGTTTGTATTGCTTAGATTAAAAGTTAGGTAATCAAACAATATGTTGGTAAAAAAATAATTCGAAATTCTAATTAAAAACAGATAAATTAGAGCCTATAATTTAGTTTTCCCATTATGATATATTCAAGTCGCAAAACTTTAATGCCTATTTCTAAGCACTTCAATTTTAGGCAGACTGTACATGTTCCAAGGCGTATTTCTTGAAAACTATTCATGTTAAAAATTTAAAATTTGTACCATTGCAAAGAACACAATGCGATCAGTAGACGGTGACTCATTTCTTATAAGTTCGTCCTAGATTTTTAAAAATGTTTTCGGAAAGTTATATTTTACATTTTTTAAAGACTTTCCAAGGTGGGATAGACAAAAAAAATTACTGGGATCGTTCTAATGAAAATTTTTAAAAAATGAAGTACCATTTACTAGTTCAAGGTCCATTCTTCTTGGCCAACTAATATATTGAGTCTTATCGTTATTTTATTTCGAGAAATAAATCATGAAAAATGACCTTTTTTTTCTACTGACATTTACTCATTTTAAAATAATTTTAGAAATAATAATTGGATTTTCACCACCTGACTGCGTGTCAACCCCTTAGGTGAAGGAAACCACCATCGACAAGACTGGCATCAAAACAAAGAAAGGAGAGGACAAAAACAACAAATTCACAGGACCCAATTGTTGTTTAGAACAATAGTTTGGGCTATAACCAGTCAATAAGCATTGTGTAAATCTCCCGATATTTGTGCGATAATGGGAGATAACTCTGTTACTCTATAAAAAGTAATGCTTCGTATGTCATTTATCAACCATTCAGTTAAACTGCATATTCATACCAGGCTTCTGTTGTATCCGCTTACAACATTTATTCCAGCTTTTGACTAATAATCAATCCCATAACATATGTGGCAATTTCGGTAATATGAGTAACATATTTATCTCCCTTTGGGAACACCGGCCAACCCCATTATTCTGCCTGTCTATGGGTTAGCATAGAGCGCTTGATGAATTTAAAACAAATCATGCGTGTCAACTTGAAAACGATCTCTGGAATGAGATAGAAACGTAGTGTCCAATAAACTAAGAAGTTGTTATCCATAACAATGTTTTTCATCTTATCTGTCCACTTACCATCGTCAAAACAGTCTACTTTAAATCCTCGACAGTTCCTGGAGAAGAAAGAGTAAATCATTGTTAACTACAATATTGTAAATTTCTTCAACTTTACGATTAATGATATGAAAATAATAATTGTACACTGTAGTAGAATATCTCTTGGTATTGAAGTACAGTTCTGATATTAATGTCTGATGAATGAAATGACTTACTGTTGTTGTTGTTGTAAACTGAAACCCAGAAGCATGGAGCTCACATTAGTTTCCATGACATCCAGGCCAACTGCTGAATAATTGGTGGGGATTATCTCTATTAAACCTCTGAAAAATCAAAGAGAAATATTCTTTGATTGTGTGTGCTTTCGAGTGTGAGGGAGGGGTGGGGTTGGGGTTGGGGGGGGGGGGAGGAGTGCATGCACGATGCTCTTTTAGCTAAAGGCCACATACGGTCAAGCTGTTTTTATATGTGCGTCTTGTATCTGCCTGTGTTATCTTTGCTTGTTGCAGAAATGGTGTCTTTGGGGGTTTCATACCAAGTCTTGAAAGCCAAGTACAAGTACAGCAGACGGCCGTAATACGAGTAAAATAACCTTAAGTACCGGTATACGACATAATGAAGCAGATTTGGTCAAACAGACTTTTCCAAAGTAAAGAACCTATAGAAACAGAATTATTTATTGGTTCAAAATATTCGAAATTTTCTTACAGCGGCACTTCACAATACTAATTGAATCAGGGACACTCGGTCCATATACATAGGTCCATAATTGTTGTTTTATGCATTAGTATAATACAGTATCCATTTGACATATTTAACTGATTATTATTATTATTATCACTATGATAATAATAATACTAATAATGGTACTCTCCAGATGAGGACATAATAAATGCTAAAATATTAAGTCAAAACGCAGCTATCACTTTGTGGAAGTACACAGTTAAGAATACAAAGTCTCGGTCTACAAGAGTGAATGGGACCCAACCAGATTTCATTGAATTTATTACTGAATATTTATAGATTTAGAGTACTCTGAACACATATCAAACGGCTTATATTGCATGCCTACCTCATTCCCAATGATCGACACACAGACTCTCCAAGTTGAGTGTTTAACTCTGGTGAATAGCATATGGGCATCATTGACCCTCTATCGTTTGCAACGACGACATCATCACTTTCTCTCTTCATCACTAGTGAGCAAAAAACTCATTAACATATATATTTCTAAAAAAATCGATCACACCGGAACAGGGATGTAGATTAATTAAAGTCGATGAATCATCTCATGTTATAGCTAAACTCCCAGACACGAGTTTCTAAATAGATCTTAATCATATAAAAAAACATATATTTTTTCTAAAAGCAATCACATTGGCACAGGGATGTAGATTAATTAAAGTCAATGAATCATCTGATGTTCTAAGTAAACTCCCAGACACGAGTTTCTAAATAGATCTAAGTATATCGCTTAATGTGTACGTTACTATAATAAAGTTTAAAAAAAAAAAAAAATAGATCTTAATCATATAAACAACATCAATATTTCTCAAGGCAATCACACTGACACAGGGATGTAGATAGATTAAAATGGTTGAATATCTCATATTCTACACTCATAGAAAAATATGGTCTTAATGGAATCCTTTGAGGTTCTTCAGTTATGGCTCTAGTGGAGCCTTTTATGGTTCTATACGAAACCCTCACATCAACTGTTCCATGTATTTCTCCCTATCTTATATTAAAGACCCGTTTTATCCTTATGGCTCCATTAATAACCATTCTCTGTTCTCAAGAACCCTCAAAGAACCGTTATTTCTAAGAGTGTAGATAAACAGAGAGAGACAGGCCTATGCTATCTGTACGTGAATCACTGGCAAAGGAAACATAACCTCCTATGCTCGCTGTACGTGAATCATTGACAAAGGAAACATAACCTCCTATGCTCGCTGTACGTAAATCACTGGCAAAGGAAACATAACTTCCTTTCCTCCTTGTACGTGAATCACTGGCAAAGGAAACATAACTTCCTTTCCTCTTTGTACGTGAATCACTGGCAAAGGAAACATAACTTCCTTTCCTCTTTGTGGGTGAATCATTGGCAAAGGAAACATAACCTCCTATGCTCTCTGTACGTAAATCACTGGCAAAGGAAACATAACTTCCTTTCCTCTTTGTACGTGAATCACTGGCAAAGGAAACATAACTTCCTATGCTCTCTGTATGTAAATGACTGGCAAAGGAAACATAACTTCCTATCCTCTCTGTAAGCGAATCACTGGCAAAGGAAACATAACCTCCTATGTTCGCTGTAGGCTACGTGAATCACTGGCAAAGGAAACATATTTTCCTGAGCTCTCTGTACGTGAATCACTGGTAAGGAAACATAACTTCCTATCCTCTCTGTTCGTATCTTCCCGAGGAAAGGTGGAAAGACGATCGTCGCATTAATTCTCTCTTTCCCGTTCGAACCTTGCCTTCACAATTACAGCAAGGGTAGTTTAGTAATGTGGAAGTCTCGTCTTGCCATGTGAAGATAATTTGTTCGTGAATCACTGGCAAAGAAACATAACAAGCTATTCTCCCTGACCCTATTGCGAAAAACGGCAATAAGCTTAACTAAAGTAATCCGCATTTGTTCCAAATCAGAACACATAACTTTAATAAGGAACAATAGAATTTCTTAATAGGCTTATTAAAGAGAGTGAAACGTTCAAAATCACTCTGCTTGAAAGATCTTAACGTACCACAGTATCTTTCGTCAGAGCCGTCCTTACAGTCGAAGTTACCGTCACATCTCTGCGTCATATTGATACAATTTTCGTAACTGTCACAGGCAAATTCCTCAGATGTACACGTGGCTGCAGAGAAAACAGATTTTAAAATTTTAAAAAATATTTTATCGATGATTTTAGTACGCAGCTTCCACATGTTAAATATATATTGAAACAAGCCTCAAATGTAAGACAGTTCGTTGTGTATAGTACCAATGTCTAAGGGTGAAGTAAGTTGTTTAATCACACGTATTTACAAGTTTCGGTAGAAAAACTGAGGCTAATGTCCAGAGTTATAGATGAGATATTGGCGAAAGACAAAGACATCATGAAAGATAGCAATTGCGGACACCCTCCCAGAGGGATAACTATCTCTCCCAGAGTTCCCAACCTTTGCATACTCTATTATCTCTGTCAGCGTCTATAATTTAGTCCTGTCACGCTCTAGCGTGACCATTAAGACAGAGTGTGGATCGCTGTCATGGTTTTAAATCAATTGCTAGTGAAGCAATATCTGAACTAAATTATACATAAATAACAAAACCCGCTCCGCTGTAGGGTCATTCCATGTCAGATCATCAAATGGACTACACCACTACATCTCCAATTCCATTGATTTTTTTTACACATAAACTTAAATATATATGACTGAGAAATCCAAAATTTCAGGTGAATCGGATGAAAATTGGAATTTTGGTGAACTATTTTGTGA
>JAVFBX010224471.1:0-11173 GCA_034783855.1 Mopalia kennerleyi | reverse complement strand
AAACCACTACAGCAGGGAGTAAAGATAGCTGTCATGTAAGGTTATTTTATTTATATCATGGCGATTTATTCCAACAATAATCAACACTGGCACAATTAAGCATTTTCATCATGTTGGCAAATTAATTTTCCTCCATTGCTACTTTATAAGTAAAGACAGTATTGCTACTCTTTAAACAAACTTCTCCTTAGCCAGATGGGCCAGGAAGTATGAAGAATATCTTCAGAGAGAAAATCAATTCAGATTCAAGGGAAGCCAGAACAGCAAAGAAAAGAGAAAAATATCCAGAGAGTGAAATACGAAAAGGGGAGAAGAAAGTTGGATCAAGTGAACAGGGAAAAGCTACATGTATGTATTAAAGACAGAAAGATCTATAGCAAATGAAAAAGAGAAGAAAAATCCAATCAAGGAAAGCCTCTACAGCAGTAACCTAGATATATATCTATGAATCTAGATGGGTAGAATGTTCTAACCTTTAATGGGCACCGTTCCAGGTCTGTATGTGTGCAACCTGACAGGAGGGAGTTAGGGTATATTTATACACGCTCGGTACTACTACAAGTATGCCATCACTTTGCATCAGTGTTACTACTTGTACATGTAAGTCAAGTTCTACTACAGGTGCATTCTACTACAGGTGTATAGTATTGTAACTGATGTAGAAGAAGAAATACTGCCAACATAAGCTTTTCAGACAACAAGGTCGTTGATAGTTTATAACCGCTCAAATTCTGACATTAACTGACTGGGAGTGCTACATGTATGTTAAATAACAAACAAGAATACACCAAACAAAATCCTACACACCATCTTGACTTGTGGAATATCTGAGCTCTGTTTTGTCAAATGGAACAATGAAAATAATGAAAAACTTATCAAACTTTTACAATAACTAATCAAAATATTTCCCCTTATTTCAAATAGTGCACACAGGTACGGTTTTAATAAACTGTAAGCCTATTCATTGTCTATTATGGTCATTGTGTTTGTTTGATTGGGGTTTAACGTAATACTTAGTACTTTAACTTGTTACACTTGATGTCACTAGACCAATGAATGAAGACAGCCTCACATGTTGCCACTGGCAACAAAGACAAAACAGGACAATCTCAAGACAAAATACAAAACAGATCATCTCCCTGTTGCCCCTTAAGTTTGAGAGCACTAAAAATATTCCCTCACATACAATATATATGTACATACATGTACAGTACATGTATATTATAAGTGATTTACTCGACAGAACTAAACAAAATTGCAGCAAGGCTTATTATCAACAACCACAAAAACTTGAAAACAGAACAAATGTTCCAAGAATTAGAATAGATGTCAATCTATGATTTAATCGATTTCCAATAAATTCTAACTGTATTAAGCTTAAATATACTGCCGTAAATGGAAATTGCTCATAATATACATGTATTTAACAAACATTCCACAAGAGTAGGATTACGTTCTGCAACAAGTTCTCCATTGAAAGTTCCTTTGCCACAAACTGAACTGTTAAAAAAAATGCCTATCTTTATTATTTCGGACCATTTCTTTGGAATCAATTGCCACCAGATATTCAACATGCTTCTTCTGTTTAGAGCTTTATTCACAAGTATAAAGAATTTATAGTCCCAGACACTATATCTTAAATGCAACCTTGTTTGTTTTGCTGTGTAAATACTTTATTTTATATATATTACCATCATATCTTGAATCATGCTTGTACATTCGTTTCACTGTATCTATATTTGTTACTTATTTCATATTCGTACATGTACATGTACATGTATGTCATCTTTGTATGTGCATAATGCTTGTTTGATTTTTGTAGACTTACATGTAGGTATATTTGAGCAAGTGATCGTTGAGTGTGTGAATGGACAGCCTCAGGGAATAGGTATGTTGACTGAGTTGTTGAAGACCCTCATTCAATACATAAAGCTTAATTATATGATGTCATTCTGGAAAATCTGGGAAATAGACTGATTGATTGTATATATGTAAAGATGGTATGACATAACAGTTTTGCCCTATCCAGTGCCAGAGGGCACTTGGGGGGAGAAGAAATACACAAAAAAAAATGTATCTTGTCAGACCTTTGTTCAATGTTATACACAACGCCTAGGGGCTACAATGTACATGTAGTTGCCAAAAAGAAAGGACTGTTGCTAATAGAGTGATGTCATCTTACCCAGGATTAAAATGGGGCTTTGAACAACTGGCATTTGTACATGTACATGTACATGTAGGTCATTATACATGTTAATTTGGGGAAATTTCACACCTCGGTTTGAACTTAAAAAAAAAAACAGCCAGTGTAATTTGTAAAGTTGCTATCCAAATGAAAGAAAACACAACCTTTTTTTATGTTACCTGCAAGACTAACACATCTCTAAAAGTAGAAATCGTATGTAGGCCTATACTGAATGGAATGTGTATATTTGATGTTTACAACAACAACAACAACAACAACAACCTGTCTAACATGAATATTATTGCACCTGTCTCGTATGGAAGACCCCCTGCATGTGGTAATGCCTATTTACCTGTCCAAATATGATAGGATCAAATATAGTTGCATGTACTACCATAAATACAGGTACATGAGAATTACCACAATAGGTATAGTTATAGCGATTAAACATTAACAAGGTGAGAAAAGTTTATGAAACCCTGGCAGTTTACAGCCACTTTCACAGAATGTTGAATGGCAATAAAATCTTTTACGATATATTTTTACGCCTTTACTAATACAGGACGAAATTTTATTGCATGATAATTTTTTATCGTTCCAGGCCTACATGTACGTACATGTAGTAAAAAATATACATCTAAGTCAGATTCAGCCGAGCACTAATACATGTATATCATTATATGTAAATGTCCAAAATTATTATTAGCAATTAGTCTGGAATATTATTATTTATAAGCTTATATGTCTAAAATTAATCACACTGGCACAGTGATTTTGGTTATTTTAAACTGATGACAGAAACGTGAATGTTCCAAATAAACTCAACATTATTATGTACAGGTTTCAAAGTGTAATTTAGAAATAAATTTACATGGCTTAACTAAAGTAAAAAAAATGGCGACTGTTGGCTTTGCAGGATTAACACTCAACATGTAAAAAGGAGTAAACTTACCTTTGAGATCCTCAGGTCTCAGGGTGAAGTACCTGGGTCTGGGGGCTGGGGGGCGCCCTGTGACAGGTGTACTCCACCTCGAGGTATCCATGTTTAATGACACAGGCAACTTATATCACCTGGACATCTTTATAGTTTTTAATGTATGTCACAGAAGCACATAAGCAAAAAAGAATTAACACTTTCAACTGTCACGAATGTCAGTGTGTCTCGATTTAGTGCAATTTGCTTGGACAGTATCACACTGCACATGTAGCATTAACACTACTGTACTGCAAAACACAGGGTGGATTCGGCAAATAATTAAGCTTATTTCTTGATTTTCCTCATTCTCTACTTCATGAACATGGTTATACTTCACATGAGTAACACTTCATAAGACTGCTGGACAGGTGTCAATAGAATCCTCCATGGAATTTTCTTTCATGTCATACCCTGTTGTCTGCCCGTCTCTTTACAGTTGGAAAACATCTGATATCTTAAATTACACAAAATTGAAGTACAGCTGTTGTACAGTAAGCTCTTCTGCTACAGTTAGAAGTAAGCTTATATAAGTCAACAGTAATCCTTCGTGAACCTTATATGATTATCAGTTGACTGTGTATATTTGCAATAACACCAGACCAAAGATATACAATATATTGTTAGAACACAAATAAGGGTATGTTTTGTCTACCAATTGGATCAGTGCAATCAGGTAAACCAAGGTTATTATCAAATAAAGTTCGCTAAAATGTACATGTATGTACACAACAGGTAACAGAATTGGGTACCTTTTTAGTTTTCATACAGGTACGCTGTCAAACCAGGTTTTCCAGACAGGTGAAGTAAATTTGACAAAAAATGCTACAGCATAGCAGTCTATATATCATAACATGGAGCATGTACATGTACCTGTAAAGTCAGGTAGAATCTTATATATCGTATCGTAAATGAGGACTCCAGCTTTAAACATCATTCAGGTGAAATACACAGCTACAAACTGAGTAAAACTTTGATATGGTACCTGTACAAGTACATGTAGGTAAACACAATTAAGAGATCTTTCTGCACAAACTAACGATACACCGATTGTTCAGGTAAACACATAATGCTTAATCCAGGTACAACTAAAGATACCGTTCAGGCAAACCCAGGTAAGGTATAATCCAGATATAAATTTATAGGTGTAGATTGTACAGGCTAACGCCTTAACCAGGAATAACAACTTGACAATAGATAAAAATCCACTGTATCAACTGGTCTACTTTTGACGAACAGGTAAAAAGGTATGATGTGGTGTACTCCAGTCCAGGTAATCCTTGTGCACAGGTAGATGATATAGACAGCCTTTAGACATGTAGCAGTTGTTTATCTAATTGGGTCATATGTTAAAATAACAGGTAAACTCCACAAAAAAGATTATTACAAATATACCCGGTAATTCAATGTTCAGGTAAATTAATCACCTGTGGATTGTGTACAGTCTTAAGACAGTCAGTTCATAAACACCTTTGAAATGTTTGTTTTTGCATAGATCTATGTCCAGTATGGTACAAAATCCTTCATACATGTACATGTAAAGTCCATTATTCCAAAACTGTAAAGCATAAAACAAATGACACATCAGAATTAGATTGGATCCCAGGCCATTTAGATTACTTGGCCAGCACTTCCAGCATTGGTATTTTCAAAGGAGGCATCAGATAAAATGCAGCCTGAACTTTAACTGAAGCAGACACTGAAAAATGCATGTACCCTCTTTTCATTTGCCTTAAATTCAAACCGGACTTATACCAGAAATTTCCAGCAAAATGTTTAACTAAAGACAACTTCAAGCATGAGCTTGCATACAATATATTAAAACAGAAGCTGACATCTTGACTGAATTAAACAATACCTGACTGTAACTCTTATATAAGTATTATAAGTGAAAATGGGTCATAAAAGATTCCCCCCAAAAAGTCACGTCAGAAAAAAATAACAACACAGATTAAATACTGTAGAAAACACACACCAAGGAACATCCAACGTCATCAGTCAGTTGCTAACATTTGCACCTGTGTTACACCTTGTGAAGTGACAGTTGATTTAAGAATGCGGTGTTTTGACAGGAGGCAGGTAAACTTTACCTGTTACACTGCTGAATCGTGGTGTGAGCTAACCTGACACAAGCACCTGGCTTAATGATAGCAGCTTCATTCTATCTCAGGTAGCTTAATTACAGGTGTGATAAAACTCACGCACCGTTAGATGATTAATGCCTGCAGCTCTCAGGGGAGAAGTTGCCTTTGAACATGAAAGAAAATCACAAAATTTCGAAGCTTAAATTGCTTTACTGAAACTGAAAACAAAAATAAAGTTCTTTGTTTGGAAAGACTTGTACATTATTTAATACATGTAGTAAGCTTATATGATACATGTAAAGTAATATCTGCTGAGATCTTGTTAGTTTACAAGTGCTTCATCATCTTTATCAAGAGCAGAGAAAAGTTACACAGACAATACAGAAAGTTGCCACCATGCTCATTTGCTATTCACACCACGGTCCAGCAGTGAAAAGGTGAAAACTCAGTTATATCTTGAAGCAATTATTCCATGTTTGCCGTTTTCATCAGAAGCTACATGTAGTCAGTGGTCAAGTATTCGGCCATCTCAGTCCTAGTGGCAGGCTGTCTTGGCAACAATACATGTATACCCTAAAACTTCTCTAAGTTGGGACACTCTAATTTTGGGTCAGTCCACAGAAATAACATGTAAGACCCCCTGTGGTAAAGCTTATTTCTCTGTCCCAACTTAGAGAAGTTTTAGGGTATGTAGATGTAACACATTCAGCAGTTAATTGTGTACATGTACATGTACATGTAACTTGTAAGTCTAGCTGATTCCTACCATTAAGGAAATATATTTTCAAGAAATTCAACTGACCAGTCCAATAATTATATTACATCCAAATCTACGATCTCACTTTTAAAGATACATGTATGAATCTTGCTGCCATAGGAGCTGTAATATACAGTAACATCTGTCGCAGAACTTCTAAGAGACTCCTTATACTGAAAATTACTGTCTAAAAACACAGCTGACGTCTTCTTGTCGAAATGCTGGAGCTATATCAACCTGAAGTACATATTCACAGCAGGAAAATGTGTGAAGAGATCATTAAGACACAGGTAACACCTACTCTGAATAATGTACCTGAACGTTGTCTATCACATGTCACCTGTAATCAGATCTAGTTAGACCTGAGGTCCAAAAGTTACGGGACAAGGCTCAGATCGGTCTAGAAACAGTCACATCTCCCAGCGCATGAGTGACAAGCATAAATTTAGTCCTTGTTCTAAAAACAATTGTATGAACATGTTATATACATGTGTACCTAGTATTTAATGTCATACACTTAAAATTACTCCCACATGACAATAGGTGTTCTATAAAACATCTAATTGATACCCCAAAACTAAAACCTTCCAAGCGTTTCACTTCCAGGGTGACTTTGAATTACCTCTGTTTTGTGAAATTTGAAGAAAATCTTACATAAAGGCCTGAACATCTTTCTCAATGTAAGCCCTGATGCACATGTCATTGTATGCATTCTGTACAATCTAGGTAAGGTTTTACCAGTAATTTAACTCCCCAAATATCTAACCACAAAACTGGCTACCTGTTTTACTAGTCCAATGAAAGACTGACACTAAAAAGTGACTGCAGAGCAAAGATAACACACCTTAACATCAAATTTGACTAAATATAACACCTGTTCTAAATTTATACATGAGACCAACATACATGTTACAACACAGCACTTCTGAATCAACGCCTATGAATTTGTTTCACGCCGGTCTATTAAAAGCGTATTTCACTTACAGGACGCTGTCTAATTCGACAAAAAATTGACAAACTAGAGCGCAGTCTTAAAATTAGGATCGTTTGATAAAGTTGGAAAGTTCATCTTCCCCTACCGCTATAAAGTAGAGCCAGTCAGAGGGCAATTCAGAGACAGGAATGAGAATGGAAAGCACTGTACTTTGAGTCAAACATGAATGATGAAACAGACAAACACTTACATTATGATGACCATATCAAACACTTAAAGTAAAATGACACAATGCTAGCGTCCACCGCCTATTGAGCAAAAAAAAAAATCCAAATATCTTCCTGCTACGATAAACCTGCACAGTATAGCTCCATACTTTCCAAGGTTTCCCAACCAACAGGAAGAGCCGACAACCTGTACACTGCAGCTCAGAGATCAAGACTGGACCAACTAAGGTGAACAACAAGGTGTCAGTAACATTAACCACTTGAGGTGAGCATCTCAACAACAAAGTAACCTGAACGGCAGACTCGCTTTTTCTAGTAACAGATGCAGAACTGCTGGTGTGTGGTATATGCTGTAAATCTACTAATAAGTCAAGGTAAACATTAGAAACTTGGAGATAAAACTTCACCTGTACTCCGAAAATGTCCGCACGTCAGTCAATATGGGAAACGTTTCTAATATTCTGTTTGTTTGCTCGATTGAAGGGGTTTTACGCAATATTTAAGGTCATTTCACTGATACATGTACATGTGATGTGTAACAGGTGAATGGATACACTCCTTAGTCCTTGACCTCACTTGTAACAACCAAGGATAAACTGACAAGATACAAGGCATGCACTAGATGTCAAGACAAGATGAAAACTAGATGGCATGGCATGATGAATGCTAGATGCCAAAACAAGATGAACACAAGATGCCAAGACATGATGAACGCTGCATGCAGATGCCTAAACATGCCGACAACTAGCTGCCAAGATATGATGAACCCTACATGACAACCACTAGATGCAGACATGATTAACACTAGATATCAAGACGTGATGAACACTGGATTAAAATGCCACGTCATGATGATCACTAGATGTCAAGACCTGATGAACACTAGATGCCAAGACCCGATGAACACTAGATGCCAAGACCTGATGAACACTAGATGCCAAGACCTGATGAACACTAGATGCCAAGACCTGGTGAACACTAGATGCCAGGACATGCATGATGAACACTACAGGTCAGGGCATGCATGATGAATATAGATCCCAGGTCATGTATGATAAACACTAGATGCCAAGACCTGATGAACACTAGATGCCAAGACCTGATGAACACTAGATGCCAAGACCTGATGAACACTACATGTACATGTACATTGTAGATGCTATTAGACATGATGAACACAAGATTAAAATGCCAAGTCATGATGACCACTAGATGCCAAGACATGATGACCACTAGATGTCATGACCTGATGAACACTAGATGTAAGACATGGCGACCACTAGATGCCAAGACATGATGAATACTAGATGCCAGGATATGCATGATGAACTCTACAGGTCAGGGCATGCATGGTGAATATAGATCCCAGGTCATGTATTATGAACACTAGATGCCAAGACATGATGAAACAAAGACAAAACTCTTTTAGTGTAATATGCCAGTACCCACTGAACCGTATTAATTGGTTACTCTTTGTTTGAGAGCACCAAGGCACAAGAAACATCCACTAGTTTCCTGCTACTTGTATCTCATCTGATCATGAATTGAATTTAATAGAGCTTTGAGTATTAAACCTGCCATTGGATGTTTATATATTTTGATAAACCGATTCTGAAATGCCAAAAACTTGGTCATGTTAGAGGATAGGATTGTACATGTACATGGAGAAAGGCTTTGACTGCAGGAGACTTCACATCTATCACTGTCGTAAAACTCTGCATTGGTTACAAATGTTCTCCCTTTGGCCAGTGACAGAGGTAATACATCAGTTCTACCATGTGTTACATGTAAATGCACCAAGTGTAGATATACATGTAAGTTATAACCTAGGTGGCCGGGCATGTATTTATGGATTCTCCAGACAAACATGTAAATGCTAAAGAAACCTGTTATAAAAATCATACAACCATACATGTACATGTACATGTAGTTCCCCATGTACAGTATTAGGGAAATTAAAAACAAAATAATGTTGGATTTGGAGAAAAATATGTGAACAAATTCTTTGGTAGAAAACGTTGAGCAATACATGTACATGTATGTTCATCCACCAGTCAGGTGAGCAGAATTCAAATCTTTTTTAAAATCATTCTTTACGTTTTTAAGTTTTATTTAATTGAATAACCATGTGATTAATTTGTTTACTCAAGTTACATGTACAGGTAACTGCAATAAAACAAACCTACATGTAGCAAAAAGCAAATATCATAGCCATAAATAGTCCATGTATTCTGATACTATCACAATATTTGCTCCACCAATCACAATACTACTGCCATTATTGTTTTAACTACATGTTGTACAATATGGCAAGCTTCCAATCAGATTGACAGTTTAAATATTCTAGTACAGTATGTAAGAATTAAGAAACATGATATATATTTACATGTATGCACCTTTTTAGAATTGAAAAGGTATATATTCTAGTACAGTATCCTACAGTGTACATGTACATGTATGTTGGAATTAAGAAACATGCTAGATAGCTGTTGACATGTATGCACCTTTTTAGAATTGAAAAGGTATATAAATTCTAGTACAGTATAGTTTATGTAAGAATAAAGAAACATGCTAGATAGCTGTTGACATGTATGCACCTTTTAAGAATTGATCAGGTATATAAATTCTAGTACAGTACAGTGTATGTAAGAATTAAGAAACATGCTAGATAGCTGTTGACATGTACATGTATGCGCCTTTGAGTATAACTATGATAATGTTACTGCTATTTGCTTAGGATATATCTTCTCGTTATTTGCTTAAAAACCCTCTCATTCATGAGATTGAGATGAATGTACAGAGACGTGAGAACATACTAACATGTAAATGTCGTTCAGGAATATTTGTAACCTTTTTGTTAGTTGTGACAATATAATTTCATCTAAACAAAGAAAACAATGTGGTTTTTTTTAAATCTTAATCATTTCCAACTGAAACATTTGCCACAAGGCACAATTCTTTAGTCTTTTAAATAACTTCCAAAATAGAGATTTTATGGAAGAAATTTTAGGTGATTGAGGGTAGCTTGTGGTTCAATAATACACAATGCATCAACTGTAACACAAATCATGGTATCTGTACCCGGGCTACACGCACAGCAGGCCTTAAAACTTTCAATACATTTAATTATAAGAACGTGCCATTGAGATATAGTTCTTGTTTCTTTTTACGTCAAAATGTAACACAAAAAATACAGAGCAGACTTTTATAGTAGTCCTACAATTTGTGTGAATGTCTGACACAGACAGCGTCTTCTCTCAATGCCTATTGCCTACATGTAATAAATACTTACAGCAAAACTGATGGGTAAAACTGAATGGCAACGTCAATTCACATACAACTGTACCTTTTTTAACCCTTTGGATATGAAATAAAACCTTCGTGAAATATTGAATTTCTATCAAATATTGAATTTCCGAGTAGAAAGGAAAAGAGTGGAATTTTGTAAATTAAATTTTGCCTCTTGAGAATCCATGAACAGACAAGATACAAGACAAGCCTCAGGTAAAAAACATGGAGCAATAAGGGAAAAACTACAAAGTCTTTGACAGTGCCAGACACAACAACAGAGTCCGAGATCAGAAACAGATCGGCAAGAGGAAGGAACCAGTTGCTCTGAGGGAACCTCCCTGCCAGACACCAGTCTGTATGAGTGGTCACCTCATTCATCTACATGTATATTACATTGGCTATTCACAAGGTTTCTTGATTCAGATCATCCAATTTCATCCAGGTACAATACTGGATTTATATAGGGAATTAATAGAGTACACATGATATTTATAGTGAAATCAATCACATTATTGTCATTTCTGTCACATGTTTTGTGAAGGAGAATATCACTGATGGAGTGTTTAGTTATTTTCTTCATTCTTAGTAAACATAAATAAATCATAATAATTAGTGAGACCTGTACAGTTTGTATATATAAGCTTATATATACAGTACAGCCCTCATCAAAAAGCAAGCCCTAGTGAGCTTGAGTGCACTACAGCGCACTAAAGCGTGCTAGG
>JAVFBX010224460.1:0-11173 GCA_034783855.1 Mopalia kennerleyi | reverse complement strand
TCACCATTTCTTGCTGGTCTACAATGCCGTGGACATTACTATACGGCAGTTGCATACTTCTAGTTAATAGACTTCTGGATTTATAAATAACAAGAACACCGAATTAACCGTTAATACTTATATTTGCGTCTTCATGATAAACTACTTAACCAACAAGCAAGGAATTGAGACTGTTATTTCAGCTTGTTTCACGTTGTGTGTCAGAGTAGTTTTCTTTCCGATAGAAAGATGAGAACATATTAAACTTTTGGACGTTTAACATATTAAGGATATAACAGCGTGAGTATAACACGTCAACGGATGATGTCAGCTGATATTGTCAAATGTTCAGATGAAAGCTCATTGTCAAGATGTGATTGCTAACATGTTTATTTTCGGGTCCTGTCGAGAATGACATGTCGATAGATAAGCCATGGAGGGTGGCCATTGACAGGTTATTATATAATGACGAACATAGCAGCGTAACTATACATTAATAAAACATCGAAATTTACATTAGACAAAAGTTACCTGAAGGAATTTCTACCAGGTGCGTTTGGCCAAGGTTTGTGTTCTCACAGTGCCAGTTAAATACTAAATATGTTGCGATGGTTAAAAAACGGGCCCTTAAACACCGGAAGTGCCAGAAAAGCTCTTCGAAGACCGTGCTATCTGTTTTCGAGGTAGAACCGAGACAAACTGATCTAGAACCAACAAACGTTACACCTCCAACAGGTAAAGTAGACCCACCATACAGTATTGGTATTCCGCAGATCGCTAGCACTGATCTAGACCAATCTCTACACCTGTATGAAGACATTAAACTGGACGAAACACACGAGGAAGATAGGGGAATCTACAGTACACAGTACACAGTGCCCACTCATAGCCATGTGACCAGTTTACCAGAAACCCCAAACAGATATTTACAAATGGGATTTTTTGGAACTGATATAGTTTCTAACCACGATCGAACCGAAATTCGTCAAAATATTAACGGCTGCTTGACAAAGGTTGACATCGAATTAATATCAGACTTTGACACTGTTATTTTTAGGAATGAAAATACATATCTACGCGATGAATATGTGTTCACTCCAAAGAGACAAAAACTCGACAGAGGATTCAAACGACCAAACCATATATATAACAATGATTATACCCTTCATTACAATGATGCACTGGCAGATATACGCGGTGATAAAGACAAGCAGTTGAAACCAGACCTGGTGGTGCAGACGGAACTGAAAATAGAGGGAACTCCTTCAAGAAAACGAAGAAGAACTGTATATAAAGATAACAGCATGACTTTTAATATCCAGGCAACTCATGCAAATATTCCTCTTTTAGGCGTATGTACAGGATTTAAATCACAACGACAGTGTTCGGGTAATAAGGTGCTCTCAGATTTAATTAGATTCAATCACGACCAAAGAATGATGGGGACAGTCTGAAAAAAAAAAATGACGTTCAATGTCTTTCTTTTCTGTTTTAAAGTCAGACTTTTTAGTTTATTGATGTTACTATAGTGCTTCAAGAATTTGGTGTATGTTAATAAAGAACAGTTTCTTGCTAAATGACTTTTTTTCTGAGTTTTTTCTTTCCCTGGAATCGCGCATACATTTCACAAATTATAGACACGCGAATAGGTCGTTTTTTTCATCGAAATGCACATACATGTCTATACTATTCATGTTATCAATAGTTAACAGATATGTTTTTAAACACATCTGAACATTTGGACAGCTTTGACCCTAGGATTTCAAATATTCAAATTCAGCGAAGATCTTATTTATTCATATAGTCACACAATTCTTAACTTCAGACCTTCAGAGCTGCAATACCAAGTGAAGTTTTTTAATTATGTGGTAAGAAGTTGAACAGTCCTCTTCATATCGCTCATTATGTCCCTAAAGGTTGCATGTTATGAAAGCATGGTTGTTTATATAGTAAATTTAATTCATTGTGTGAAAGAATTTAACAAAATGCATTCTTGTACAATGTAATAGTTAACTTGGCCGTTTCCTGCCACAGTTGTGTGAGTTTTGTCACAGTTGGGTTTGTCGACTATAGGCCTATTGGCTTGCACCATTCTCTCCAAAATATCTCTTCTTATATCCCCAAAGACTGTATGCTATATGAGAATCTTGAATTGAGTAAATAGTCATTTTAATTCCTCATTGGAATAAAATAGGAACCAAATGCATATTAATTTCACCGTTCTTGGACACGTATTGTTTAAAATTACCCGCTGAAGATATGGGCGTTAATATATCGTCGTGTCTATCTATTTACATAAGGAAAACGAGCCCTGACAAAGAGCTAAGGGAAATACCACGAATGGAGAATAAGGATATCCAACAAAAAAGTCACAACCAAGTGGATACGTGTCAGGGGCGTTGGATGAATTTCTAAAGATGATTAGATATATTTCCCTTCATCTTTATCGTTATAACGAATAGCGAATAGCAATATGACAATATGACCCAATTCTTGCCGTCATTACTTTATTGGAATATATTAACGAGCTTTTTCTTATATTGCAACCATTCCCAGTGGTAGTTACATGCAGTGGCGAGAGAAAAGTGGGACTTGACTAGAATGATTCCAAACTTGGTCGTATTGGAACAAATTAAATAATATCAGTTTATGGCGAGTGAGTAAAGGCTTTAGGCATACCTGGACCTGTAGCAGGACTTTGTATGCAAATATTAACAAGGGCCGTAACATGATATATGTCCATATTTACTGATTATATCTTAAACATAAGCCATGGGGTCAACTTAAGGAGTAAATTCCTCTCCATAATGTGATCGTTTACCTCTAGGTATGTGCTAGTTCTATGAAACGAAATTGATTCTTGATAGCCCATCTTAGTCAATTATCACCAACAGAAAATAGTGACAACGAGAAATGTGTGATTTTGATTGGCTAGCCATTGTTACATAAAGCCGGAGCATTAAATAATCAAGAACTCAAAGAACACGCATAATTCATGAACAAAATTTATTGGAGTAAAACCAAAACCAGCATTTTGTTCACAGTACTAAGCGATTTTTTTTTCTCCAAAATCATTAGCATTGTCTCCAGACTGTGTTCATATAAACCAATACAGCACTGTTAAAACAAATCCCGTGCTACGCACCGACCTCAATAAACTCGGTCATAGTTCCTCTGTACTAAATCTCCCAGTAACATATTTCCTCTTGAACTATTGGAATAAACGTCATTGTGGTCTTTTTGGCATCGTTTGGTAAAATGTTTAAATGAAGACGATTTTGAGACTAAAGCAGAAACGAGATCGTCACAAAACTTTTCCCAACTGGGTTCCAGCACACTGTAATAGGGTAATTCCTCCTCGCAGTTATCTCCCCTATCTGTCTTTTCAGTTAATGTAAAATCTTCCCCACGAGCTTGATTGACAAGGGAAGTGGAATGATTGTGATGACACGATACCCGAACACAGCTCAGTCGATCACGATCACATTCCATAGTGTCAGTTGTATTGTATAACTCTGGCAGATCGAGGCTGTCACTTTCGTTATAATTGTCTACCATAATCAGATCTGTCTCTTCTTTTGTCATATCTTCTATTCTATACCCGAGACAGTTTTGTGGCGTCTCGTAGGATTGATCAGACACAGATAGATTTAGCGCAAAGATTGAAGTATTGCCATCTTCCATATTTTCACTAACAAAGGAATGATCTTCTGTAGCTTTAAGGAAGAAAGAAGGAGCACTGTCACTTCTGGCTACTCTCCAGTTACCCGGAATTACATCAGGAATCTCCTCGTACGTGTGGTTTAAATTGTCTTCGTCCGATTTTTCCATAACACTGGCTGTTTGTGTTTTCTTTTGCTTCAGTTTCTGACATCGTTTGGCAACACACCTTTTAACCCATTGAAGCATTCTGTAACAGAAAAAAGATATTGAAAAGTTGTTATTTCATGTTATTATTATCTCAGGAAATACACAAACATACCGTTATTTTATTTTATGTAATTTTGTTCGGATTTCTTTGGTTACATTTTTGTCTAGAAATGTTCCAAAATGTATGTCGTATGAATTTATTTTGCTGTGCAATAACTTATCTCGTTTAATTACAATTTATAGTCAGTGATAGATCTTACCTGTCTATCTAGAGCTACCTTTCTGTGGTTTTTTCTGTAGCTTATGATGTGGTCGCTTCTGAAAGAATTGGTCAACTCTGTCAGTTTAAACCAGCTGACTAACTTGTGATCATTTCAAACACTGCCTTTATATACCAGTCTCGTCGCAAACACACTGGGCATGATGGAAATGTTATTCAGGTGCGTTTAGCCCTCGGAGTGCGTGGGTGCTCTCCCACCCCACCCACGGGCTTATTATCCTCTATAACGGTTCTAGAACCAAAGACTATACATTCCAGGCTACACCTGTCACAGGTAATCAGCTTATCTATAGGAGGTAAAATCAAGTCTTAATCCAATATCTGATTTAGAAATCTGGGCTGAACAATTCACATCCGGTCTCTGACACATGTAGATTGGAAAAGAGCATATTTGTATTTCAAATTAAAATGTGGCATGTTGGTTTTACTGCGTAATGGATTTGAGTGGAGATTCGCGTAAATTGTTTAATTTGGCGTTTATTGTTGTATCAAATTTGCTTTTGTTCACATGGACTAAAATGTAAACGAGACACATGTTTATGAAGATATTGAAGTAATAAAACATGTAGTTATATTTGCTTCCTTTGACTGTTTGACTTAAGGTGTTTTACCATGCCTGTACGTTTAAGGTCATTGTTCGAGGTCAGTCCAGTTAACATTGTCCGCAGGGGGTGAAGTGCTTCACCCTGGGAGTTAAATCGGTTGTCACTTTGTTTGAAACCATTCCATCTGACATACACTTGTAAATACAATGGACTCTGAAAAAAAGAGAGTTAAAATGATAAAAGCCTAATTTTTAATTGGTGACTATGGACTTCGTTAAGGTCTTGCTGGGCCCCTTGGGTTAAAAATGAACCACATTTTTGTTATCGCTTGGATTAAAACTGAAAAAAAATAATTCGAAATTCTAGTTACAAACAGTTAAATTGTTTTCCCATGATCATATATTCAAGTCGCAAAACTTTAATTGCCTATTTCTGGCACTTCAGTTTTAAGCACACTCTAAATTTTCCAAGGCGTATTTCTAGAGAACTATTCACGAAATAAACTTCAATGCTATCTGATAAACGATGCCTCATTTATTACAAGTTCGTCCGATTTTTTCTAATGTTTTCTGAAAGTCGGTTTTTACGTTTTTATAAGTCTTTCCAAGCTGGGATGGACAAAAACATCCACTGGGATCGTTCTAATTAAAATTTGTCAACAATGAGGCATCGTTTACTAGTTGTTGGCAATTACTGATTTTGCAATATTTTTAGAAATAATAATTAGTTTTTCACCACATTCGCCTATATGTAATCCTGAGTATTCAAGCTTTCAAAAAATATATAAATATATATGGTACAGATTTATATTATTCTGCATTAGAGACAACGGGTGTTTTAAAAATCGACCAACGGTCCAGCAAGACCTTAAATGCGGAAGAAAACAAAAAATACAAAACCTAAGTGAGTCTGAATACATACAGTCTGAAATCAGCAGTTTGTAAAAGTGTGTTTCAAAGCGAGTGAATTTCAAAGCTTTTCAAATCATGGTAATGGGAATTTATTGACTGACTTGGTAACTGACGTATTTTGAACATTGCATTGACTACTATTTAATAAATATTCACAACAGTCGTCACCAAAAACTTATCGTGAAAGGATTTTGGTGAACACGTATTAAACAATAGTAATTTTTCGAGAGGGAAATGGCACAAACAGTCGTCCATACAGGAGTTGCCAAGACCGTTGTTAAAACAGCTGTAAAGCGACAATGTACGGTATCCATACATTCCGATCACCATTGTCCTGCATGCTGATAATAGACTATACATCCAGACAAACTTTATTTTTGTGCCCCCCCCCCCCCCTCCCCCCAACACACACACACACTTAGTTTACATCTATCATGACGGTATTAACACATGAAACAGATTTATTAAAGATATCGCAACGTTTAAAATCTCGTTACCATTTTATAAGATTTGACGTCTCTCACAACATCCATCCACTTCAATGGAATTAACTTAAGTTTTTGCTTTTATATTTGAAACAGCTGTAGACAGATATTGCACCTGCTTTAAATGCAAAACTCTATTCCTATTAGCAATATTTGTGACATTATTCCTGCTAAGAAAATAATTTATCATTAATATGAATGCAAAATATCAGTTTTATACGAAAAAAGAATTATATATCTCACCCAGCAAGACGAATCTATGTCAATCATTTACTCAAGAATCTACCATTCACTCATGTGAAGGTTTCTAGCTTCTTTGAAATAGAGGGGAAAATAAAGCTCTCTCAGGGACAAAATATATAGAGAACACACCTTATATAAGTAATGTCACAGAATAGTTTCAAAGCGTCAAGGCAATTTACAAATCCTTGTTTTGAATGTGGAATTGACCTGCATGTTTTGAATCCTTCACATCTTGGTTGTGCTACTGTCAATCATTGTTGGAATACATCGCCGTCTAAGTGAAGTACCCTTAAGCACGGCGTAAAACACCAATCAACCAAACTATATGTGTTGATTGTGTGTGACGTAGGATTAGTTCTATACTAATCCCAGGTGAGACTAATGAGACTTGAACCAATAGGTAGAAAAATAATTTACTGTTTTAAATAGAATGACTTGAATTGCAATAAACCCATGGAATGTACACTTTTTTTCAACCGTGGAAATTGTATTGTATGTAATCAACCTGGGATGAGTATTTCTACATACTCATCCCAGAAGCAACTATTGGATCTGAAAGCGCGGTCTTCTCGGCCAATTAATTATCGACGTCATTGTTCATTCTGTCAAACAGTCCGGTTACTACAGCATATCGCTGTACTTTCTTCCTTAAACTGTTCTAGTTTGGTCTGTGTCTCATGCTTGACTTTTGACGGCACGTAAACACATACATTGACCATTTTCCTTTGAACTTTCGCTGTTTTTTCCCGTTTACTCTTTAAATTAATTTTGATTATTCAGTATGTCCCTCTAAATTCGCCAGTTTATATTTTGTCTGATGTGAACGCTTCAGATTAAGCGTTGTAGTACGTTCGGTGTCAATCATGATATACGGTTATGTCAGTGCCCCACCTCCAATGTGATTTATCTCTCAAAAAGACAGCTGTAACAGGGCTGGACAACGAACAAGTTAAACAATCCCACCTAAACCCACCCTAACATTAACCACGTGATAGAGGTGGGCTATAAACTAAAATTATCCTCAACACAACATATGATACTAATGCGCTTATACACCCCCAACTCACGTGATATACTCACCCTGATATTTAAATTACTCAACTCTTATGTCAGGGAAGGCTCATTCACTGGTTAAACTGTGCAAAATCAGTCCTTCCCAAAATAACGAAAATATTTGCATCTGGTTCTGAGGCCCTTTCATTGTTACACGACAGTTTTGTTGACAGTAAAATTGTTACCATGCCATTCACAATTATATATACCAAGAGAACCATTATGAATGAAAATTGATTATCGCTTCGAGAGTTAAAATCCGTAATAGTATTTTATGTTCAAGTTTCACCCACAAGCCTCTGCAAAATATCATATGGGCTGGATTTTACATATCACTATCTTGAAATGTTATCTTTGAATGTTCACCAAGTGATTGTATCCTCAGATAGCAGAAGGTTTCAGATAAACCATCAAGCGATTAAAAGTATAAAAGGGAAATATCTTTACTCGTAACTATAATCAGATTTGAATACATCTTGGTGCTATCTGTGTAACCATGGTCATGTCTCATTGTAGTGTGTGAAATAAATGTTTGGTGAATCCTCCTATCTGGTATCATAACAGAAAGTTGCTCGCGTCTCGATCTTTAAGTATACCGTACAGAGTAAACTGACCCAAACCAAAACAATAAAAACCTAAAGACGTCAAAACGGCCACACTTCTAGAGACTAGTAATGAACTTCCATTAGTTGCATATCATATCTTTAGAAAAATTAAAGAGCGAACAATTTGGTTACATATATTTTGAAAAAATGATTGCATATATTTTATCAGAAATGTTCCTTCTTCCCAAACTAACCCGTCCCGAGTAAAAATAAAGAATTGAAAAACGTTCAATCTAATCAAATAAATAAGCTCATAAGACCCTGGATTGTCCTACCAGAGAAAACAAAATTAGATTAAAAATATAAAGGAATTTATCAATAATCGCCAAGTGTCAGACAGCAGAGAAAATTTAGTGTATTGCATCCTATCGGTTTGGGTCGTTTTGATCCCATGCATCGTTTATCTATATTCAAATCTTCTATTTAGTAACGAAAAGTATTTCTAAACACTCTCATTCGAGTCTGATTAGAAAACTTAGAATTATTGGAAGTAAAGGCTAAAAATCATTCTCGTGAGAATAAGATATGCTTATCCTACTCATGCAAGACACAGAAATTCGTTTAAACTTGCACTGCTTTAAAGCTTTCGTGTTATATTTAGTTCCTTTAAACTGCCTTACGCAATCTACTCAATGGTTGTAATAGGATTATAAAGAGTTCCCACGTGAAAGTTGATTCAGTTCGGTCACATTTGACGAGAATGTTCACCCAGTTCCAGACCAGCATCAAATAGAAAATTCAAACTTATGTGGAAATGAGTTTTCAGATTTAATTTCCGGTTAAGTCATAATTGAAATAGATTAAAAAATGCAACAAAAGTTCATCATGCGTGCTGTTGTTCTTTGGACAGGAAGTTAATATACCACAAAATCTGCGTGTCAAAGTTTCTAAAATCAATCAAGTCGGTTAATATTCTATTTGACTTCTTCTGTTTTTGTCACATCTCGTGAAGGATGGCGTCGAAACAGAATCATCCAGAGACTGTTTCACTAATTTGAACAAATAGTTTCACCCTTAGATTGATTTTTTGTTACAGAGTTAGAATTTCCGATAGAAAAGGAATCTTCGACAGAAATTTGACGCAATTTTGAAGCTCCCGTTTTGTTGCTGTGCAGATCATTTTCACAGTCACTATTTATTTAACAGCCCATGCGGGATTCTCTGCTTGGCCCAATGCGAACCGAACAACAGAGGCTGGTATATTCTATCATCGTTTGTAGGAGGAGTCGTAAATGTGATCGAATTCATTCATCTTGATACACTGAGATATTGCTAGGTCGTTCTTATCTTTCCGCTTTTCGTCCGCCTACAATGATTACCTAACCATCGTAACATCTTAGTCATGTCAAATGATGTAGAAAGTAAACACAGCTATCTCTATTGATACAATGAAGAAGTAACCTGTGCACAGACCCTCCCTCCTTGTCATGTTCTGGCTTGATGGCGCTACAGTCGCCTGAATCGTTTCACTCGAATGGACTGAGCTTCAAAGTTGCATTACGGTTCACATAACACACAGGGTTTAGAGGGACCTTATGTGGCATTATCGACTTTACACAACGTGGTTATCTGATAAAATCAGTTTATCAAAGGTAAAGAGTAAACTAAAGCTATAATTTTTCAACAGACGTTACAATGACATCCAGTTTCTTTCTACTCTCCTTAATGTGTCGGTCTGTTTAATTTGCGATGTTCTCGTGATTCTGTACAACACGCTATACTATTAGTATTGTACCCTATTAACATAACCAGTAAAACTAACTCGTGTCCGTTGCGAGCAAAGCATTAAACAGTGTTGTACAATAACTACTGACTTCTCTCCGCCGACCACAGCACCTCTCTTAGTCATGGTCAGTCTAGCCTTTCTAGAAGAAGGTCACATTGACAAGCATCCGGGTATCGTTAACTTTGTACATCATATAGATCTACCTGCAAACTTCTGTCTCAGAAACAACAGGCTGACAAACCGTCCAAATAAACTTAAATCCATTTCCTCAAGCGAGCGAATACTTTTTTCAGTTGCACCAATTTTGTTACTTAATACTAAGCTACAATTTAAGAGTTTTTTTAATAATAAGGACATTCAGACCAGATTCAACCACCCAACCCTGACAAATGCAACAACAACAACAACATAATGCCACCAAAGCGTGACCAGATGGATATTCGGTCGAAGGCAGAAGCCTATATGTTTCTTAAACGAAACATCAATTGAGGTCTTTTCATTTTCTAAAATATAAACTCAAACTATCCGGCCACTATGTTACAGTACATGGATTGTATGATTGATTGATTGAGTGTTTGATCGTTTGGCCAAATAAAATAACAATAGAAGATATCAACAAAATTCTTAAATTTGGCGGAATTAAATCTTCTATTATCTGGATGTATAACATTATTATATAGGTGATAATAATTGTTGCATGTTTGACGAAATTTCACTCATTTGTCTTATTTTTGCCTTTTTGATGCGAAAACACATTCTAGTTTATATACTAGGTGACCGGCATACTCTGATGGTCGTGGGTTCGATTCCTGAAAGAAAGTGTCGTCGTAAAATAACGAAAATAATGTTAATACATGTATTCACTTTCCGATTTGTAATTATCTATTCGAGTTCTGTATCTCTGATATTTTATCAAACTATGTAGCCTGATCTAGAGACATAGAGTTGGAGTGAACATACACCTCCGCTGTCTTAGGGTTTATCTTCTCAGCTGTTGTAACATTTTCCTTGTTCAGGTTGTCTCACATAACTGTATCAGTTAGCTTTAAGTGTCCAGGTGCACAAACTCCAGTAACAACCCTATATGGTGGAGAATGTCTGTAATAAAGTATGTGTCCAGTGTTATATAAGGTTATGTCAGTTCCCCACCCATAGTAATCTATCTCTCAAAGTGACGATTCAGAGAACGAGCACCGCAAGCGAACACATCCTGACAGCGAGTCTTGCTCGAATCCCTTCACATCTATGGACAATGCCAACTCTTCTCCCTATTAATACTCAACTGGCGTGTTATACTGATCCTATTATATCCTATGCAGAAGGGTTAATTAGATCGGCATTTTAACACTTTAATCTGATGCTCTTTATATCGACCAGAGTAAACAAGACTTGGATTTGCTGTGTCAGCTGTTAATCCTTCAGATTAAAACAACTCATTCAGTCAACATTTACGGTTATTCTTGTTAATTAACCGCT
>JAVFBX010224449.1:0-11173 GCA_034783855.1 Mopalia kennerleyi | reverse complement strand
CCCCCTTCCCACACACTCAGGAGCATCAAGAAGCCACTTTTTTGTGATGCCCCCCCCCTCTCTCTTCCCACACACACACACACTCAGGAGCATCAAGAAGCCACTTTGTTTGTGATGTATTGTGATTGTCATTCTGCTATTTGTTTCTGGGGCATCAGGGTGACTTCCTTTTCCCCATTGGGCTGACTTCCTGTTACATGAGTGAAATAATGGTAAATCCAGTGTTAAACCTTAATTAAACAAACAAACAAACAGCGTGTATGATAATGACAAAATGCTTAGATAACTGTGTTGTGTTTGAAATGTAGAAATAAAAAGTAGAATATTTACCATATGGTTAGACTTACACTCACAGACAGGTGGTTCTGTCTGATGAAAAAGTATGTCAAAAATGTCAATGTATGGCAATAATCGCAGGAAAACTGTAGCTGGGATAATTACTAGCTGAAGACAGGTGGAAATATTAGACCATGTCGATTAGTGTTTACCACATGTGACTTCGTGCATTCTTCTCATAAATAAAATAATTTTTAAAAAATTGGTAGAATGTATAAATAATTTAAAAAATTGTATTATTATATATTCTAAATTCTTGACACAATATTTTTAATTTGAACTTTTTGTTTAAATGATGCAACTTGCAAAATCACGACTGCCATAAAGCTGGCAGAAAATCAAAACAAAAAATCTTTCTACGATAATATGTTTTGTTATACCGGGTATGTACATGTATTATGTCTATAAATGTAACATTGCATGGGCTGTGAGATTGTTTTTCATATTTTTGGATAGCATTCCGTTTGATGTAGTATGACAGACACCGTTCATAAGTTGTACCGGTGTAACTTCCAGAAGGCCATGAATACAACGCCTACATGTAACTGTTTTTCCTGTGACTGCCTGCAAAACAGTTTCTCAATGAAGTTTCTCACAGTAGATTCTTCGTGAGATTATATAATCCTTGAAAGCGCTAAGATTTCATGTATAACCCCTTCTCACACATTATCAGAAAATTTGACTTGCTGATGCCTAACTTGACAGGCAGCAACACAAGGCCCCTGCTTTTGTTGTCGAAAAAATTTACGGACGTCAGATTTGATGGCAAGCACATGTGGCAACTGGTATGCAGGTAGTTTCTGCACCATTTAGTCCTAGTTTTAAGATCCCGTAGACACTATGGGAATGTTAGACTGTAATACCTGAACTTTAGATTTACGAGGAAGGCTGGATGTTTACAACTACCTGTAAAGACTTTTGTTAAGACTACAGAAATAGACCTTGCCCTAAAAACCGATTAACTTGATCAAGTTTCATATTTTTGAGAACATTTAGAACATTTTGTTCCAGAATAAAGCAAAAAAAGGCTTTAAAGACTGACCTTGCCTTAAAACCTGTTAACTTTGTCGAATTTCGTATTTTTGTTAACGCTTACAAAGTTTTCTTCTAGAATCAAACAAACCAAAAGTACTCATGTTTGTTTTGGAACGTTGCAATGTTTTCTTTACTCAGCTCTTGAGGAAGATGAATTTTCCAGCATATCAAGAAACCTCACTTTTTTTGATTCGGCAAATGTCTATTATTATTGCGCAACACTGCCCCACTGCTGCTCTTTATTTGTTGTGCTTTTATAATCAGTTGTTACAGTGGTTTCCATCATCTATTGAGCCGACATGCTGACACAAGAGTGAAATAATCTTAAGTTCAGAATTTAACACCAGTCAGACAAAACCATCTCTAATTTGATGGTAAATTTAGAAATGAAAGTTTTGGAATTTTGTGGAACACATTGTGTGATTGAGTGTATTTTGGTTCTACAGTCACTAACAGGGTACTCGCCATCTCATGATATGATATGCTTTCCTCTCATTTGTATATCTTAATGATATTGTGAATACACTGGTAGACACATCAGATCGGTGAGACAGTTTATAACATTTCTCGGTCTTATCTACCACAGTAGTTGGAATTTCTATTATAAATACAGATGATAAGAACTTATTGGGTTAAGATAACAATGATTTGTTGGTATTAGTTAATCCGGAATTTGATCAGCTGTCTATTGCCTTGTTACACAGTGCTCCCGTTCTCATCGTGTCAGCTTTCTTGTAAACCCAATAACGAGTTGTGGTATTACCACTTTGTTATCAGGGCTGCCCTGTGTATAATTATTGGCAAAAGTTCGAGCACCGATTTTAAATAAGACGTATAAAGTAGCTAGAGATTCTGTTGCCATTTAGCACAGAAGATAAGAGGAAAGCTTGTCATAACGGGCATAATCTATCTGAAGCTACAGTCCTGTGAAAGACTGTGTTAATTGCCAAAGCCTATAGTCGCTTATAATCATCATTATCTATGATATTATGGAATTTTCGACATTGTCAACGCGTTCAGAATTCTGACACATAATCCTCCTATTTCTTCATTATCTTTATCACATAGAATGTTGACAGTGACTAATTATTCGTCAATTTTGGCATTCCATATTTTGATTTGGTGGATTAAAAAGCTTTATGTTATTACCTCTGACGTCTTTATTTGCATACTGGGTTTCTGATACAGGTAAAGTTTACTTCTCTGTCGGAATCATTTATGCTCTAGAGAATTCTAATTTGTGACTATCTTATTTCTTATCATTGACAAAAAGATAAATACTGGTACATTATGGTGGGCTTCCTTATCTTGTTCAATGGACATTCCATTTAATGTACATGAAGCATGATATTTCAAAGATATTGTAATCCACGTTAAGAGAGCAGACTGATTGTATTTGTTTGGAGCCATGTCTGATTTTCTAAAACCTTTTAACATTCTTGAAGCATTTACAAGAATCAGTTTTGTTGAAGAGATGATAGTTCAGTGTATTAAGGCGGTGGTCTGTTAGATTACCCCTCTTTCGCTCTTGACCTTTTGTTGTTGAGCGGCAGATGCCCAAACATCTGTGGAGGGTCGTAATAACATACTCGACCCCTGTTAGTAGTTAATACAATCGTGTCCACCTTACACAGCCAAATGAGGCTTTGTCTTCCAGTTGTTTATCAGGATGCCCGTTTATTCCCCTTGGGTCCTATATCTGTTGGACCTTACCCCAGACAAACACCTTGAAGATATTCCACTTGTATACACTTGAGAAAGGCAGTAGGCAGTAGAAAGCTTAGTGTCCGGTTTGCTGCCTAATGCCAAGATCACAGGTGTCTTATATGATAAACCCAATACCATTTGTATTTCTACCGATTATCAGTCAATTTGCAAAATGAAGTAGAAATAAATCTAATACTGACTAATAAATTGATCTCATCCCGGGGCCCAGTATATAGAATCAGACAGTGAGAAGAAAAAATATATACATTCACCGCGGAAAAAAGGAGAAATAGCCTTGCTTGCTGCATTCTTTTGATGTATTTACAATGAATATATATTACACAAAAATCAGTTTAATTCGTGGCAATAGATTTGACATACAAAAATGAAACATAAATGGTTTAATCAAATGATATTATTCTGAGTAATTTTATTCAAAAATTTATATGTGTACCAGCGCCTAACTTGCAGTAAGAATATTATATAACCAATTAAATCGAATAGTTAATGCGATAATTAAAATAATAGTTTGGCAAAGAGTTAATCTTGACATTGCTTTCTTAACAGTAGAACTCCTCGTGTATAAATTTCATTTACAAAAAATATTAGATTTTTCTTGTTTAGTAAAACAGATTTACTTAAGTGCAACTGCTGTGGCCAAAATTGAATAAATTTGGATTGTGGTCTCTTTGAAAATTTTGTTTGTTCTGACATGGACAAAGAAGCCCATTGTATAGTAGAATGTGAACAATCATAACTTTAGCAGTTAAAAACTTGAATGGATCAGAGTTGTCCAAGGAATTGAATAGACCTTTTCAGAATGGCAATTGTGCGACTTTGTTTTGGTGATATTAGCCTAATGGAAAATGGTAGTGGCTTTCTTAAGACCTCTGAAAGTTTGTGTCGAATTGTGGGTGAAGTTAATGGAAGCCAAATAGAATAAAGTCTTAAGGAATGTTCTCATTGTGTATGGCTATGGCTGCGTCTGTGTCTCCGCATCGGACCCGTTGGAATTCCAGAAGCATATTCAACTGGCTATTGTTGAGATTACATTAAATTGTGTATTGAGCCTTTGGAACAGTCTGCCTCTGCATGCGACGACAGCTTCCATTGCTAGCTGCTTACCCATCTGATTTGAATAGCACATTAGAGGGAAGACCTGAGAAGTATTGTTAAATAGCAGCTAATCAACCGTTACATGAATGCTTCTTAGGACATGTGATGGGTGAAGAGGACAGAGGGAATTGTCATGCAAAATACCCCGGCTTTGTGAGACCGGCCAAGGCTGCTGACACATTTGTTCTGATGGATTGAAACAGAAATGAGTTGATTCACTCCCACAATGTGCTTCGATTTACCAATTTGGAACCTTCCCCAGTCTTAAAATTCTCTTGAGTTTTCGTCATGGACTAAAAGTCAATTTGGGCCTGATGCTTTTTAGTTGTTTAGTCCTGGAATTAGGGTAAATTTCCAACACTACTATTGAAGGCCTATTTCCTGTTCCACAAAAGGCCAATTATTGCAGAAAAGGATAAACTTTCACTCAGCAGTTTCCATGACTTTTCATTTTGTCTGAACCAGTTACGCTTACTGACTTCGGGACACTGAGTTTATTTTTGCTTTGTTCAGAACAATAAGCTAAAGAAATTTGACGTCAGATCCATGCTTAAATAATGACATTGATGCTTTTAGTTGAAATAAAGAGTGATGTGTTGCACTTCATTTGTAAGACAAAATCTGAAGACCAAAAAAATAATAATAAAACAATTAGATCTCCCAAAATATATAACAAAAGCATTTATTTGTGTCATTACTGCGTTACGACACTAACAAACAAACCAACTATAATTTTTTTATAATGCACTTCCACAAAGCTTCCCCAATTATCTTTGCATTAAACTGTGTGATTTAAAGTGTAAAAGAATATTAAGAATTCAGCAACACAAATCTCTTCTAACAATGATACATTTATAAAAATACAATGTCTAAAAGCATCTTGGCTTTATCTTTGATCCTCTGACATTTCCTAAGTGTTTTTTCTTACCCTATTCTTTCTGCATCATGAGTGAAGCCTTTGTGTGGCATCAATTGAGTTGTCTTCAAATTATGATGCAAGATCGGACAGAGAGTCCAACGATAGATAGGCTAATAGATCAATTTTTGATCTGGAATCTGTTCCGAAGCCCTGTGTAGTTCAAACTCTTCAGGCTTGGTACACCACTTGAGATCGCTGGAATCAAAAAGAAATATCAAGTGTTATTCTGACTCGCTCTTTGACACAAATTACATTTATTACCAGGTCATCTTTTGAGATCACTTAACAAACCTAGAAGGGATTTGTCAAGAACCATGCACTCCATGGGGTTCGGACCAAAGACCATCAAAGAAATGAATACAATACATTTGATTTATTGAAGTAATGATGATTTCTCGTTTGCACATTAACAGGGCCCTAGGTTTACATGGTAGTGAGTTCAATGCCGAACACTGGCATTCATTATTTGATTGTGATAATTGGATTTATTTTCTATTTTTCTTTGTTTCAGCTCAAACAACTTTTAAGTCAATGAATGACTTACAATAACGAAGATAAATAAGCGAATAAATAATATTGGACATAGTTGGGAAAAATTAGTATTTGCCAATAGACATGAGAGCATGACCTTTATTAATTTAAGAACAATATTGTATAATGAGTTCTGTGTCAAATTGATTATTTATATCATAGCACGATTTTAATAATGTTATTCTTCTGTATTTTTCAGTCCAATGGTACAGCAGAAGATACTTCTGACTCTGGTAAGTTACTAATTATTTCTGTTGATGTACTTTCTTTTATTTTCATCTGTTCTTTTCTAGACTCTTGTTCATTCTCAATTATGCTCCATTCTCTTTCCACACATTCACCATTCTTTATTAGCCTACATGTTTTATATTATGAACAATCTGAATTCTTTGTGAACACTCATCATGAAGTAGTTATTAATTCTAAACTTTTGATAGTTAATAAAAGACTTCTTTCATGAAAATGTACATTGTTCACCACTTTATCCAGAAATAACCAAAGAATCTTTTTATCCCGTTATGTATTAATCATTTAATTGTACACCGTTTTATTCAGAAATAATCAAAGAAACTTTTTAAAAAGTTTTGTTTTAATCAGTTTATTTATAACCAAAGATACATGTGGAAGATATTTCACAATGGGGGTGTTGATGTGCCAAGCACCCAGGCACCTCTGTCTTTGTAAGTTTGGGTTAGTCGGAAATGCGAACACAAAAGTCATTTATTTCCCTCATTTTGTATCAGTGTGTGGTCTAAGTTGTCAAAAGCGGTTGTTTTTCTTATGGGATTGTTCCCCCTATTGAGTTCAGGGCATATGCTTTACCCAAAAAACAATATTCATTTTACCCATTATCTGCCATATGGTGGTATATATATTAGTGCTTAGACGTTGAGTAACAGAGCTTGCTTGCCAGGAGGCTATTAAAACAACGGCACATAATTAAAAAAAGCATTCTAAAAATCTTTCTTTACATTTTCTTGTTAAACCAACTTTTTTCGGTCTCTTGTTCTTATTGTATGTTATGCTAACTATTAAGTTGGAACTGGTTCTTAGTGACTTTTTATTGTCTTGTTTTTTAAGAAAAGGAGGTTTATGTATATATAGTAAAGTGAAAGAGGATTACAATGTGGTAAAAAAAAAAAAAGGTACTTTTCACCAAGAAGCCGAGAAAAGTCTGTTCTCTAGCTTGTTTATTGAGAGTGTCCATATCTGGAAATTAGTTTAAGTTATACTCTTTTAGCAGTTCTGGGCGGTAAAATATACAGGTTTTTAATGAAATCTGTATTTAATAGCGATTAGCCACTTTCGCTTTTTCTATTGCTCATTATAAAAAGCGCTTTGCCTCTTTGGGTTAAACGTGGAATTTAAATCATGCAGAGGCGTTATTTCTTGAAAAAAAGGGTTTTAAGAGGAGGTCTTGTTTCTGTTTGTGAACGACAGACACTCGCTTCTGTGTGTCAGAATGGCAGATTGTACCTCAAGAGGACTTTTTTCCCTCCATTTTTTTTATTTGGCCAATTATATTGTGGCCAACTGGTAATGAACTTGACAGCCTAGTTATGACAGTAAAATACCAACCAAAACCGCTCTGCACTGAATCAACTCTTGTCGCTTTTTTAACTCTTTTTGTTGCTGTTTTGCTTTAAAAGTTTTTGTTTCTCTGTATTTTCGCCCATTATGTTAGTTGTTTTAACAAACAAAAACCTCTCACGTCACTTATATAAGAAAGCTTTATTATGCCACCCACAATATAAAAATAGCTGACTCATAAGGCTTTGTTTTTTTGTAACAAGCTTTATTTATACAAAAATTATTTTTAATAAGAGTTTCTGCTTTGTTAATTTTCTGTATCTATTTTAATATAACGCTGTCATATGAGAGAGATATTGTTACGTACAGCATTAAACACAGATCAAATAGGGGCTGATTGCAAGGAGCTTTCTGTTGCCCTGGTGCTCTTAGAGCTAAGGGGCAACATATAGCCAATCTGGTTTGTGATTTCATTCTACTGTGTTTTGTAATACCGTATCTTTGGTTGTTTTTTATTGGTATCTGTGGTGGTTTGATTCAACCATTAGGCTGGTACGCCATCAAACTCCAATCAAACAAACCCGAAGAAACATTAAAAAATTACCTAAACCTTCATATAAACAGAGAAAATCGTTCCAGTATTATTAACCAAAGAGATTATGAAAATTGATAAAAAAAATTTGCGTTTATAGTAAGATTTTTGCTAGTTTTGCTTCATAATTTATCTGGGTCCCTGATGTAGTCTGCTGAAGATAAAGTTTACATTTAGTCGCCTCTTTTTAAATCTTCCACAACAAATACTGGAACAATTGTAATATGACTGGAATAACTTTATAGTGGCATAAAACACTTATTATACCAAATGAACCTGATTCTCATCCCGACAAGAAAAGATGAATAAGAGAGATGGTTTGTTAAATGTTGTGTTAAATTACAAATGACAGAGCCTCCACAGGGGGGTATTCTAATTCCGAGGAACCCATCAGGCCTGACCACCCACATACCCAATGAGATTTAACCACAACTACATCTTCTTTCACACAAAAAAATTAATGATGGCCCCCATATGATGAAAAAAAATTATATTGATATGGCAAGAACTATAAAACAGAGGGGGCTTATGTTTTTAAGTAGACAACTAGACAAGTCGCAAACCAAAGCTTGGGAAGTCTTACCGAAAATCCTTCTGATATATCAACCAACACTGAGAGTTTGAGTTTTTAATATATGCCTTGTCTATTATAACAACTGAATCAACATATTAACATGTGAAAAATGGGTATCTGGTTTTGCGATTATTACGTCGTTTTGGGGGTGATTCTCACGTTATATTTGTATGTGTGAATAGATTGGAATATGATGGGTGCTCATATAACAGCTTACACAGCTTCTGTTTTAAGAATCAAAGCCTTTTGTAATATTGTTTTTAAGTCTTCAAAGACAAATGGTCTCTAATCGACAAATGATTTTCTCCACAAATAAACTTGATTTTTGGAGCACTAATGCAGTATACATGTTCTAAAATATTATGTAAGACAGTTTATGAGGAGCCATTTTTAAAATTAAACTGGATTTTAATATTTGGGGAACAGCTGTATTGGTTTTGTGTGATCTGGCCTACTTGCCTAAATAAACAAAAATAAGTTTGTATGTATACAATTACAATCAATATTGAAATTGAAAGTACAAAATAATGTACACTCATTTGAGATTTTCCTAAATTCCCATAATTTTGTAATATTTGTTAAGCAAGTAAGAAATTGAATCTATTGTCATACATATGGAGCTAAACACCTAAAGAGATTTGAGATTTTCTCTTAATGAGTCATTTAAATTCAACTTCCCTGTGCTTGTGGTACTAGTTTTCTTAAATATGTAAAGTTTTCAAAACAACAGAAACTCTCAACTTCTTTTTCAGAGCTTTAAGGGTTATTTATTTGTTTTAATTAAGTTAAATTATTGTTGTCTCTGAGTAAAAAGGAAATAATTTGACAGACAATACAAAGGTTATATAATAAATACTAATCAATTGTCTACAGAAAGGTTTGCTAAACTTGTGCTCAACAGCTGTGGGAAATTTCTGAGATCAAGAACTTGTGGCCTAGCCAAAGGTAGTGGGGAATTATGGGTACTGGGTTATGTTGTTATCATTTAATCTCTCAATGGTGTCAGTAAACAGTGAAGAAGAATGAAAAATGCTTAAACAGCTATTAATCATTGATTGTAATGCTGAGAGAGGATCTGGAGAAAATTCAGTGTGTATTTAAAACACCTGGTGTTAATATGGGAAGCGGCCAAGGCTGCAAGGGAAATCATATTTGGGATGGGGAGTCCTCTAAGCTGGTACTATTATCCTAATAACATGGTTGCTTAATACATTCATATATACATAGTCCGATACCATTTGCTTTAATGCTTTGGGAAATTATATATTGTTGCCTAAAATGTGTGAGTGTGTGTGAAGAGGGCCTCAGGGTAGATCAGCATTTGGGTGTACCATGTACTTACCCTCTATAAATAAAGTTTATTATTATTATTATTATTAAAATGCCTACCTGAACAGTGTAGGGCCTGCTCATGAGTACATTTTTAGGCACTCTTTACTCTCGCTTAAAATTCAAGATAAAGGTGTGAAAGTTCAATAAAGTTTATATTCCAGTTATAACCATATTGATCTGCCTGCTGTTGATTTCATTGATTTCGTCAACTTGATTAAAAATTATATTCATATCATTAAGTAAGAATCCATTTGAAGTCAAATTTTTGGACACCGTTCTTCTGTTTCCATTCAAAGTGACTTACCAGATTCTCAGAATGTGCACATGGGCAAATTTTAAAGTCTTGTTTTGTTGTGTGGATTATTAGGGGATTGT
Source organism: Mopalia kennerleyi (assembly GCA_034783855.1). Taxonomy (NCBI): domain Eukaryota; kingdom Metazoa; phylum Mollusca; class Polyplacophora; order Chitonida; family Mopaliidae; genus Mopalia; species Mopalia kennerleyi. The sequence continues at coordinate 1,126 of JAVFBX010224449.1, read as the reverse complement.
ACTAAGCAGTTAAACCATCTCCCATGGATATATAATTTCAAGCTGGCAACATTAAGGCTAATATTTCTTTAAACCTCCCCCTCCTCCAAGATGGTTAGGATTTCACAAATCATCTTTAAATACTGGAATAATTCTAAGAGAAAAATTTTATCACAAGTTGACTGGAATGGTCTGGAAACATTGCATTCATTTTGCTATTAAAAGACACATAAATTTACACTATGGTTGGTTGTTGACTTTCTATATATCTAGGAAATTTTTTTTTTTTAAAGTTAGATATACATCTGCACTTCTTTATAAATGAAATAAATATTAGGCAATCTACCATGCACTACTGTTCAGGCTACTCTTTGTGGTAGCATTATCCTCTCCTCCGACCATAGATCAACGAGATGGTGGCAAGATATGGCTACAATCAGCATCAGGTTCAGCTATATAATACTACCTATAAGATAGTTTTCTCACTTTCCATAGCTTCTGATTGCACTTCCTGATAATCTGATCAAGTGGAAGTGGTTTTAAGGAAAGATTTGTGTGACGTTTACAGGGTTACCGTTAAGACCCGGCGGCCGGCGGTTAACCGCCGGGTGATAGGCTTCATGCCGCCGGGTGTTTCAAAGAGTTTTCAAAAAAAATAATTTTTCTACAAAACTAAAATATAATTAGAAAAAAGAGAAAGGGGGAGTCCTCTACATAACAGAATAGCTTGAACTTTTAACTGCTAGGACTGTAATCATGTTAAATATATCGATCTTATAGCGATAGTAAATTCGCCGATCGATCGATATCCATTAGGTATTGAAAAGTGTCCAATTTTCGTCACTTCGTGAAAAGCGCCTTTTAAATACAGTCTGATCGTTATCGGACATTTTAAACTTTTTCATATGCACTCATTCGTTTCAGTGTGATTAATTTGTACACTTTGAGTGCCCGAATCCAAATTTATGATGATTTGTTTGTATTTATTGTCTGTTGGAAAACGGTCATCATACATGTAGGACTCAATCCTAGGCCTATACATATAGCCTTGGCATACGTGGTATAATGACGGGACCTAGATCTACATAGGCAACAGTTTCTGTGTTCCAAAGTTCCAAACGAAACATTTGTCATTTCAAAATTTACT
>JAVFBX010224438.1:0-11174 GCA_034783855.1 Mopalia kennerleyi | reverse complement strand
TACATATTTTACTTATGTGACGTCACGACTTAACTAGGTCATCTAGAAAAAATCTGAACCGTTAAGACCTGTAAGCCATAGTAACGCGAATGTACACAAAAATTCAAAACCGTAACCGGTTACCGAGATTCGCGAGTTCAAAAATCGGTGGAATAATAATAATAAACAGAACAGGAACAATAGTCCTTATAGTCCTTATAAAGCCAGTAGTGCACCTTAAGGAAATCGACAGGGTTGTAATAAAGTTAGAGCCTATTACTAGCACTTTGGGTAGTTTAGGAAAATTTGAGTGTGTATGGTGTTGTAGAACGGAACTCCTCTATCTGAGCTAAATTGTCTGGGGCGCGACAAGGCAAAGAAGATGACGTCGAAGGGATGTTGATTATAAGATCTAGCACGCCCTGCTTACATTGGACCCAATACAGAAACTAAAATAATGGTGACTAATGATGTAAATTCTATTCAAGAACAATTTTAAGTTCTAAAATATACCGAAACACATATGGCAGGTTACTGCACCGATATTACTAACCCTGATTTGCCATACAGGTTTTCATATCCACGAGATCATGGTCCTGGTAGGAGGTGGTTTTCCTATCACACAGAAGTGGTCTTATTGACCATTAATGTCCAGGCTCTAGAATTAAACGGAAGCATACCTATGGACAGGGCCAGCTTGTAGGTTTCCAAGCATTATTCCCCCTGCGTGATACTTATATGCCAAGAAGTTTACTCGGAACTGATAGCATAGTTTCCGTTCTCATTGTTCCGATGTAATCTAAGGGTACACCCCTCTTAAGAAAATAAGTATTCTCCCCCAGAGGCATTGTGTGTGCGTTACAGGCGGTGGGAGTGGAAATGCCAACAACAACAAATGGATACGTTGACAAAACTGGCTGAATTTCATAGACAGAATACTAGAGTACTTTCTAGACTAGTGCTGACCCCCACATTGGGCATACTACGACTGTGAACCACGACATAAACATGAGCAAATAATCTTTTTTCATGCAACGTCATCGGCGAATTCCACCATCTATATTTAATGGGGTAATTGGCCATTTAACGAAGCTTTTGGCGTTATGTTATGCGACCTTTTCATTCACCTTGACTGTCGAACATTGTCCTAGCTGGTTCTGAAAAAAGACCTCTCTAAGAATTTACTTGTCCATATAGCCAGATTTGATGCCCGGATGCGAGAGTAATACTTGAACAAGACCAAGACTAAACAAACGATGCAGAAACCATAAGAGTGGGGAACTCCTGAGACAGAGGCGTTCGAAACACATATCAAAACTTCTGTCTCCGCATATTCTAGATTGTCCGGGATACAGGCAGCCGTCTGGATGACATACAAACAAACGCTCGAAAGGTATTGGTACTGAGGATGGTACTAGGTACCAGTCATCATCTATACCAGAATCAGGATGGTACTAGGTACCAGTCATCATCTATACCAGCCTTAGAGTATATTAAACCAGGTCACAGTATGGCTCTGCACACGTCGCAAACCTGAATTCCTCTTGCTAATGAGATCGGTTACAGAAAAGTTTGGAGAATATTTGTACCATAACTGGTTTACTGTGAAGACGGATTATAATCCCCAGACCTATGTATTGGCATCTGCTGATTTAAATGCTACTGGCCACTGTTCATATGCGTCTTTGGTTTGTCTGGACATTAACTATGAATATATTAACATAATAAGTACGACTTTATGGATTTTCAACGTTTCAGTGCAGATACTAGCACCGTTTTATTAGCTTGAAAACGGTACTAGTATCTGCACTGAAACGTTTCGTATAAATAAAACCAGAAGTTGAAAATCCATAACGTCGTACTTAATATGTTAGGATCCCAGCTTCTAAATGCCGCCCATCAAGTTATGAATATATTATAGGTAAAACAGACACTGAATCGTTCAGACATTGACTGACTATGGCGAGAGTGACCGTGATGTTATTGTACAGGATGCTATCAAGGCCTTCTTCGGTAAGACGTGCAATGATTCCGCCAATGAAACTTTAAATCGTTCTGACAACATTTTGGCGGCTGTTAGTGATTCACAGCTCAACACTGATGTTCCGCAGGATGTTCAAATTGAGCAGGGAAGTGACAAAACACCTTACGAGACCGAGTTTCGGCGACGTGGGTTCGTCACGCAGTTATAGAGATTACGACAAAACCTGTTTACTGCAAAACATATGTACCTTAAAAGGTGCAGGCTACTTGAACTAAAAGCTCCACAAAAGCTGCATCATATATACTCCATACCTTGCAACAAAAAATCAAATAAAGCCCGTCATTGAGCCAGTCATAATTTTAATACTTTTAATATGACAAACAAATAATGTAATAAACAAATACAGTGGCATACCCACCCGCTGTAAGAAATACCGTCCTCGTCATCTTGCGCTTGAGTTCCCATTTATTTATTTCCGTATGTTCCGACAACGGGTTCAAGAGAACTACTCTACCGGTCGTACCCAAATTTGGAATTTACGCCAAAAATGTATAAATTAACAATGGCGTAACTAAAAGGTCAGCCCTGTATTTACACTATATTACTCCTTGATTTTTCCATATTTATCATTTTTTAATATACTGCGGGGAAATAGATTAAGCTCTCCCTGATGTCCCTTCTTACCATTCGAAAAACGAGCAATTCGTAAAATAACCCAATTCGGAAGACTACATCACACGGTGTCTTCATTCCTGAAATATGAAGTATTGTCAAAAGATCGACTAAGCTTTCAAGCCTTTAGTGCTCGTGTACGCGAGAAGTATATGGTCCCATCGGTATTGAGAAGTCTAGCGCTGAAAGAGGGTACCGAACAAAGAAAGTCTAGTCTTAATCTGTATACACCTATTTATTGAAATGACACACGTCGCATATCTATCGGAGTAAAAGTGTCCAAGGACTGAAATAAATTGGCTGTATCGGAGAAATCTATCCAGTCAATTTCCTAATGTAAATCTAACATTCAAACACCCTTGCTGCGTGGTAGCAGCCTTATTGCGTCTTCCTAATTAACCTTTAGAAATAAGCGAACGCTTGTCTACCATGATTCTGCACTTCCAATATAATGGCCTTAACAAATCTAATTGAAATCAGATCTCAAAAACACTCCCTGTGTTTTGTATGTTTCTATATTGAGATCTAACGCAATCACCCCACCTACAATGTCGATTGGTTTCTTACATTGACCAATCTCAGTGCTGCTTCTCAATTCTGGTTTGTAAAAGCCGAAGATTTCCGCCCACGAACCGAAGTTTCTGCGTATTTTAACACGACCAACGGATACATGCACGCACAAACAATAATTAAACACCATTCAAATAATAAACTTTGAGAAGAATTGCATTTCCCCTGTTAATATGAGACACAGAAGATAACTGGACAACTTTTACTTGCTTTTTGTGCGAATTCGTTGTTTACCATGGCCTCGTGTTATCTGTGTTTTAATTGAACAACTGAAGCTGTGACCTTTAGTGAACCCCAGTAAGCTTGACCTAATTGAACCGTATACGAAGGGCGATTATTTTAGATCTCAATGATACAAATCTACGAACCAGGAAAACAAATACTGTAAATGATATATATGAAAAAAATAAATTATGTGATTTAAATCGTTAGCTTGAAGATAGTTGGAAGACGTATTTTTGCAGTCATTTGCGAACAGATATTTGACATTGAAATATGGCCAGTACGGAAGTTTTACGACTTTGTGGCCAAGGTTTAAATTTCCCTATCACCTGATCCCAAAGAGGAAGATTGTTGCAATATGACCCAAAATCTAGATAACCTTACATGAAATGATTGGCATATAATTTAATTAACACGGAAGTACCTGCTCTGTGTATTGAACACGTCAGTGAATATTCAACGAACAGGACACAGTGTTTTTTTAAGCGAGGTAATAGGCCAGACGGATTCAATATTATTTGATATTCAGAGGCAGGCCTTATTTTTAAAGGTTTCTAACGATTGGACGTTGTATCTTTATTGACTCTATTTACAAGTCTATAAATACGTAATGTATTGCAATCTAGCTGCGTGGTCTCCAGAAAAACCTAAACAATAAAACCCAATTGTTCATAAAGCTATATACCTTATATAAAGAGCGTACGTCTTATAGCCAAATACAATAAACGTAATATTTGCCGCAGGCCTCTGGCTATATATAGTCGACCTATGAGTTCAGGTTGGGCTAATCAACTATTTACAGCTCTTTTGGAAATAACGTTATGTCGTAGATAAGCCCAGCCAATGGCAAATCATTGACGCCACTTGTACCACGTTATAGGATTTGCCTCGTTCTATTATCTTTTCTGAGACATGTCTATGTCAGGTTGTATGGAAAATGTCCGACTTTCATCTCTGGCTTCATAGCTGAACATGGACAGGCTGTGTATATACATACATATCTGAGTATACATGCATATCGTTAACATTCATGTAGGATAGACACACCAGGCAGACGGAGGCTATACATATGTCATATAGTTCAGCTATTGCCAACCTAGCAACAGAGAATGGACTCAGTGGCAAAAGCTTTAATATTGTCTACCGTACAACAACAGTATCATGATGCGGTTAACAGCTTGATGGACAATGAAACGATCTGTACTGTCGTGTTCAGCCTGTTTGAAGAGTTCTGGACCAACGAACAGAAATTACAAGCGAAAAAAGATTTCGAAAACAGAGTAACCGACTCTCCCTACTATAAGATTTTTGTACAGTGTTATGGAACACAGCGCCATTTTGACATTGTTGACTCCCACCGGGGTTTTCTGGCAAAGGCATATCAAAGACTCCGGGATTATTTTCCTCTGGTTACAGAAAAACAAATTGACGAACACGATTTGAGCAAGTATTCAATTGAGCAGACGATAGGGTACACTGCTCGCTGGGTTCATCACAGTGAATGGGATAACCCCGCCTGGCAACGATCGCTTAAATATCACTACGACGCAGAACCGCACCACCCGGAATTCCATTATTCACGAGGAGACGAAATGCCGGATACATTTCTGCAAGAAAGTGTTTTGGACATGGTGGCATCTCGATGGGAACGAAATCTACAAGGACGAGACGTCACCAATTTTGATCTTGTTAATTTTGACTCACTTTTCTTAAGCAGGTACAGTGCGCCAGATTTAATTAAAGTTGAAGAATTAATTCAACGTGTGAAAAGTTCAAGTGATACTTAACGTAGACTTAATCTAAATAAATCCACTCAATGTTTATACGTTTCCATTTCGAACTGTTAAGTTTTAGAGTTTTCTATTTATATTTTCATATTTATTAAAGTGCTGGTGAGTTTATTTAGTGGATGTATACAAAAATTGTTTAATGGATTCGGACTGACTTCAACTAACCACTTAATTTAATAGATGTGTTTCTGAGATAGGGATTCAAAAAAAGTTGAATTGAAAAAATTGACAAATTACCGGTTTTTGTACTTTTTGTTTAAAACCTACAATTTGTTAAATTTCATACTGTATGAGATAGGCAATATTATATATGAAATATATATTTTATTTATATTCTATACTTAAAATATATGTGCAATATTTTTTTATATTTGTTGTAAAAGTTTTTATATGAATGCGATGATTTGGATTTATATACATTCATTTTTATTTGTCTTCAAAACGAACTTAAATATATTTATTGCAAAAGTGCATTGTGGGATATATTTCCGAGAATGCAATTTTACAACATACAATTTAACTGTTTCATGAACAAATATAAAAATATACAATAAAAATATAAATTTGTTGAATACAAATGCAGAATTTTAAAATATATTTTATGTTTTTATTCAAACATATCAACTTTTTCAAACAAATATAACTTATTTAATATTGAAACACTTCGCTTACCGTACACGGTCAAGTTAAAACATTTCTGCTTTAGTGGACAAATTTTTACCCGAATTGAGGTTATATGTACTTAGGTTAGATCCAGGTACCGTCATTATATAGCGTAGGCTAATCTGACGGTACAGCTGGTAACCTTTTTCCTTACAGCTTCTCGTTTTTCGGCGAGTCGTTATCCGCGAAAATGCTTTTGTTTCACGGAAACAGCGTTAAAAATATACTCCGACTAGACCAATTGGCCAAAGTATACATACTTTCTTACCTTCGTCCATCCTGTTTAGCGTGCCTTATCCGCAAATTACCGAGAGCGTGGCCGATGAAATCCGTCTAAGTCGGCCATGTTTTCAAATAGACAGGATTCCCCCGCCCCTTCCAAACCTTTAGAAGTAGCAGAGCAATACCACGATTCGGCACTTTATCCTCCAATATATAAAAATTCCATGGCCTTACCTAGCACAATGAATAGGGCTAATTCCTCCGTGTTAGCCCTACGTCCCATCTCAACCCATGGTGAAAGTTGAAAACTGATCCTCCGGCGACTGCCCCAATCGCCGGCCTCTCAAGACATATATCTGATTTTTCTCTAATTCTTTTGAGATACCCTGAAAACAATGACTAGTATTTTACCTGCTTGTCAATATTTCCTTTCGGACGGTTTTCAATTTTGTTATTGCAAACGGAGATAACTTAAACGGGTCAACTCAGGCGAGAAACTCAAATAAAACTTTATTTAAACGTCAGAGTTAGATTATTGTGACTTTTGCATCCCAAAAAGATCAGAGAAAAATCAGATATGTGCTTTGAGAGGTCGGCGAGTATCAGTTTCCAACTTTCACCTATTCGTTGTGCTAGGCCTTACCCTGATTTAAACCATCTCGTTTTCTCCTTGAACACTTTTGGGTTAGACCGACCCATAAAACGACCAATCGACGTCCATTTTCATGTCAAAATCAATCATTTCTCAGCAGTGCCAGTCCCTTAAAAATGTCTTCCGCGGTAATAAAGTAATGCGGATTCAGCGTTATTTAGTATTCAGAGGCAGGCCTTATTTCTAAAGTTTTGGTACAGCTGCACCTCGTGTCTCTAAATACTGTAACGTGTATAAGATAAGTATTCGCATCTAACCATAATCTTCAATGTAGACCTACGTTATCACCGAATTCCCCAGTAGGCCTATAAATTGCTATTATAATACACATTTGGGTCTCTTCAGTCGTGTCGAGTGGGTGGTACCAGTTGTTATTTCGCTTAGTGGACATAATTCCTTTTTAATAGTAAACCTTCGACTCTATATTATAAACTTATTTTCTACTATTAGTATTCGTTGGCCACAGTTTGTCGATACTGGTACCGCTTAATCAAAAGGCCGTCTTCTATTAAACAGTCTTTTTAAACCGAGAAGAAAATATTGTTTACTGAAAACTTTCTAAGCGTCATTCTCCTACTAACAAAAGTCAAGAATTTTAATCTTTTGTTGGAAAGTAACTGCACCTATAAAGCAAGAGGACGGAAAACGAGCAAAGGTTAGGGCAAAAACATAACAACTATATAGGATATGGCAATCTATATCAAATCAGATCTAAAAAACGCCCCCTGTGTTTTGTTAGTCGCTATATCGTGATATAGCGCACTCACCCACGATCGCTTTCTAAAATTGACCAATCACAGAGCCGCTTCTCAAATCTGGATTGAAAAAGCCGATGATGTCCGCCGCCCAACTGAAGTTTACCGATTGCGTATTTTATTATGCCGAACGGATACGCGCACAATCAACGCACATTATTCAAATAATAACCTTTGAGTGAAGTTGCATTTTCTCATATAATTACTACATGGGACTTATAACATCAACACGCAATACAATCAGACGACTTTTTTTTTTTGACAACTGAATCTGTGACGTACCGAAGTTTTACATATATTATTTGCTTTTCCGCTAGATATATTGTTGGATTAAACTTATATGTCCTAATACGAGGGTTGTATTAAATGATAAAAAACACGAATCCTGAGGCAACCCATGTAAAGATTTACTCTACACGAGCTTCCGGCCGTCGAATCCTTAGGCACTCCTGGTAAAGATCGCTCTATAACGAGCTTCCGGCCCTCGAATCCCGAGGTACCCCAGGTAGAAAATTACTTTAGACGAGCTTCCGGCCCTCGCACCCTGAGGCACTCCTGGTAAAGATTTACTCTAGGCGAGCTTCCGGCCATCGAATCCGGAGGCACTCCTGGTAAAGATTGACTCTAGACGAACTTCCGGCCCTCGACTCCCGAGGTACCCCAGGTAAAGATTTACTCGACGAGCTTCCGGTCGTCGACTCATGAGGCACGCCTGGTAAAGATTTACTCTGGACGAACTTCCGGCCGTCGAATCCCGAGGTACCCCAGGTAAAGATTTACTCTAGACGAGCTTCCGGCGGTCGAATCCTGAGGAACTCCTGAAGATTCTAAAGATTCACTCTAGACGATTTCGGGTCCACGTAGCTGTTAGTCTCAATAAAGCCTTCTTGTCGGAGCCCTTCGCTTGAGAAAAGTCCCGGAATAAGTACCAAACGTTTGTTAAAGTAAATATTTACGTCGAGTAGCTCGGGAGTTTGTGTTTTGATTTATTCAACTATTCTCATTCATTTGTTTGTTTGCTTGATTGGGGTTTTATTGTCATACTCAAGGTTATTTCACTTTTATGACGAGGGATTGTCCACTTCACACTGTTCCTTGCCTTATTATGGTGGAAAATTGGGAGAAAACCTCGCAAAAACCGCCTCCGCGATTGCCGGAGCCACATAGTGTGACTGTGACAGACGGACTCGATATCGATAATTAGAATTAGGCAGCGCGCACGCTAGCTACCACTAAGCCACGGCCGAGAGCCCCAATTCATTGTCGAAGGTTCGTCTTACATAACCACTCTTACATGATTACGGAATGTCCACTTGACGCGGCTCCTTGCCTAATTTCTGTTGAGAACGGAGAAGAAACCTCTCCGCGATTGCTGAAGCCACATCCTGTGACTCTCTCATACACCTGTTCGTCGACAGACAGACTCTATTCCATGTACGGTACATTGAAATAGGATTACTTAGCGCACAAGCTACCACTTAGCCACGACCGCGGGCCAGCTGCATAGAAGTTAGGATTACAAATTATGGTGAACAATCTCAAAAACGACATAAACACATCACTACTTGTTCTTCACATTTGTAAATAAATTTATTATCAATAATGGTAATATACACGAGGAAATATTTCAATATAAAAATAAATTTGAAAGGTAGATAGTATTTTTGGTCAACTCGACCTTTTGTTAATTTTATGAAAGTGTGTAAATGAAAATAACGCTCGTCCGGACTGCAAATTGGTTTAATGGACATGTTCTGATCTCAAAATGTGTCAAGTCAAGTTCGCCTTTACGAGGGACTGTAGGGCTTAAAAATAGACCTGTCAGAGATTTGGACCTTTCTTTTAATTTTGTGAAACTTTTGCTGGCATCTACCCTAAATCTGTTTACATTAACATTTCCAATTTCTGTTACAAACGGGTTATGAAGATCGTGAGGATGATTTCAATCAAATGCCAGGCTGTCATAGTTTAGAAAAGACACACAATATCACCCCTGTTACGATCAGGCACATCCCCAAGTAGGTCTCTAAAAAGAAAAATAATAAAATATCTGTATTCTTTTATGTGTATTCTTGCTTCAAAGAGTAACTGACTTTCCCCTGGATTATACAAGGCCACATTTTGACCACAAAGTATTACTAAGTGATATTTTGTCTCTGAGTAAGATACAGGGCAACTATAAAATACTACAAATAAAACACTGCTTCAGCAAAGACATGTTTAGAGAAACATCGGCTCAGAGAAGATATTGTGACAGAAACTGGTTCAGAGAAGATATGGTGAGAGGACGAATGGTTGGGAGAAGATAAGATGAAACAAACAATGGTTGAAAGAAGATAAGATGAGATGAACAATGGTTCACCAAAGACAAAATGAGAGGAACACTGGTTGAAAGAAGATAAGATGAGAGGAACAATGGTTGAAAGAAGATAAGATGAGAGGAACAATGGTTCAGAGAAGATAAGATGAGAGGAATAATGGTTGAAAGAAGATAATATGAGAGGAACAATGGTTCAGAGAAGATAAGATGAGAGGAATAATGTTTGAAAGAAGATAATATGAGAGGAATAATGGTTCAGAGAAGATAAGATGAGAGGAATAATGGTTGAAAGAAGATAATATGAGAGGAACAATGGTTGAAAGAAGATAAGATGAGAGGAACAGTGGTTCAGAGCCAATAAGATTAGTTTGTTTGCTTGTTTGATTGGGGTTTAACGTCGTACTCAAGGGTATTTCACTGATATGACGACGTGCCAGCCCAATGGGTGAAAGAAACCACCCTCGACATCACTGGCAACAAACAAAGACACGACGGGACAAATACAGGACTATTACAGGACTCAACACAGACATCACACACAGATCAGCTTCCTGTTCCCCTTTAGCTCTGAGAGCCCCAGGGCAACATGAAGCTCCCTCCAACCGCCCGCCAATAAGAGTAGAGAAACATTGGTTCAGAGAAGATAAGATGAGAGGAACAATGGTTCACAGAAGATATGGTAAAAGAAACATTGGTTCACAGAAGATATGGTGACAGAAACATTGGTTCACAGAAGTTATGGTGACAGAAACAATGGTTCAGAGAAGATATGGTGAGAGGAACAATGGTTGAAAGAAGATAAGATGAGAGGAACAATGGGTAATAGAAGATAAGATGAGAGGAACAATGGTTGAAAGAAGATAAGATGAGAGGAACAATGGTTCAGGGAAGATACAATAAGGGGAACAATGGTTCACTGAAGATATGGTGACAGAAACATTGGTTCACAGAAGATATGGTGACAGAAACATTGGTTCACAGAAGATATGGTGACAGAAACATTGGTTCACAGTCAGAAGATATGGTGACAGAAACATTGGTTCACAGAAGTTATGGTGACAGAAACATTGGTTCACAGAAGTTATGGTGACAGAAACATTGGTTCACAGAAGATATGGTGACAGAAACATTGGTTCACGGAAGATATAGTGACAGAAACATTGGTTCACAGAAGTTATGGTGACAGAAACATTGGTTCACAGATTGTTTGATTGGGGTTTAACGTCAGACTTAAGGGTATTTCACTTATATGACGACGTGCCAGCCCAATGGGTGAAGAAACCACCCTCGACATCACTGGCAACAAACAAAGACAGGACGGGACAAATACAGGACTATAACAGGA
>JAVFBX010224427.1:0-11176 GCA_034783855.1 Mopalia kennerleyi | reverse complement strand
TCCTCTCAGTTTTCTGCTGTATTTAAGTAAGGCAGAGATTCAAGTCAACCATCCATCGCCATATAAGTGAAATACCTTTGAGTATGACATAAAAACCAATCACACCAGTACACCACATTTATACTCCTGGGGCCTGTCTTACGAAACATGTGTAGCCTACGTTGGACGTAGTTACCATGACGTCCAGCATTGAAAGCATTGTGTCGTCTTGGTAATTACATCCAACGTTAGCTACGCATGCTTTGTAAGACCAGCCCCTGGGGTTGGGCTGTACTGTGTAATACTGTATCCTTCAGGTGACTTCCTTTACCTTTACTCTGGCCTGCCATAATATAAATAAAGTAAACTTTACTAAGTCAACCAAATTCTAATTGAACAAATAAACCATAGTTTTGTTTTAAAAAACACTTCACAGAATGTTGAGGAGGAGTTTCATGTTGCCCTGGTGCTCTCTAAGCTAAGGGTTAACAGGTCGCAGGTCTGTGATATCTTTGTGTTACCTCCAGGGATTCTCTATTGTCTTTGTTTTCTTGCCAGTTTTGTTGAAGGTGGTTTCCTTCACCCATTGAGCTGGCAAACTATCATGTGAGTGAAATAACCTTTATTATAATGTGAAACACCAATCATTAAACAAAAAATTAGTTTTTAAAAATCAAGAGTACATTGTTCAACCATTGGGCTGTTATTTAGCCCCATGATAGGAAAACACAATCAAACAAAAGTCAATGTTGTAATATATATTTTACTCAGATTTAAAACAATGTTGAATTTCACTCAAATCATGATATCATGATTTTAAACATCACTAACTAATCCCTTAGTAGTTACTCTGTTGAACTGTTGTTTTCTAGGAGTAACTACTAAGGGGTTAATTAGTGATGTTTAAAAGGCCACTTTTTTTAATGGCTCAGGGTCACCCAAACAGGTCAAAATATTCATGTATAATTGATGTTGTGCAGACTTGGTGAATGAGTCATGCTATAACATGAGACAATTACGTTATGCATATATTCGTTAGAGGGATGGCCAGAGCCATATGGGTCTCTGACAACACGCAGTGATTCACTGGCTTTCAGGAATTTGGACGGACGTGACTTCTTCTAGGAAATTTTCGTCTGAGACATTTTATGTAGTCATGTAGGCAAGATGGTTGAAATTTGCAGAGGGATGGGCTTTGATATGTGGACAATGAATGCCTTGTGTCTATGAGGAAATTCAGTGGCAAAGTGGGCAGAAAATTCCACTGGAGACATTTTTACGTAATACAAATTGACCAGATGGATTTAATAGGCTCATCGTTTTTGAAATTTTCTTTACTGGTAGTATCTTTAGCTGCTAATTCAATCAGAAGGGGAGTTCTGCTCAGGATTTCGGTTTTAATCATCGCATGAGAAATTTCGGATTTCCTTATCAACAAGGTGGAAATCATGATGTTGTTATGAGATGCTGTGAAATGCTGATAGATTAACGATGATGTCATTTCTGTAGACTGTGAAGGCAGCCTTGATGTTTGGATACATTTGGATCATTGTCACCAATAGACATCGATCTCCAGACTCTCTGTCTGGATCCTTCAAAGCAATTCTCATCATTGTGGATAAAAATATTTGAATTGCTGTTGCTTGGCATTATTTTATTACCTGTTGTAATATGGGCCATTAGTGTTTACACTTAGGAAGTGTTGAGTATACATGATTCTATTTGGATTTAATGTTGTATAATTTGACTACATGTAGCTTAAAGGATTTTTCCCAAAAGGAAATCAGTTACTCATTACTGATTAACACCATGCTCAAGTGAACAGTTGTTTTGATTCTATTCCATCAATAGAGCTATGCTTGTACAATCATTAAAGAGACAGTCAGTCAGTATTTTATTAATAAAAGGTGTACACACCTGTTTAAAAGCTTATGTAAAAAACTTGAATTCATTTATACACTTGTATATAAACCATAGTTGATAGAAATTTGATAAAAACTATGTAATTATAAAACTTGAATTAGTTTATACACCTGTATACACAAATAACTTTATAGAAATTTGATAAAAACTATGTAATTTTGGGCGATGCTTTGAAAGTAAAATGTTGTGCCCAAATATCTCGATACTGTATTGACATAATTGAAGTTGATCATCTACCTGTAGGTGTGTGATAGGTACCACTGAAAAAAACATCGGGGACCGCAGCCATGGGTTAATGGTAGCGCGTGTGCTAACTAATCTTACTTCGATTTACCGTTCACATGATCGAGTCCGCCTGTCGACCCTGAGGTATATTAGTGAGTCACAGGATGTGGCTCGGGCAATCGTAGGGGTAGTTTTTACGAGGTTTCCTTCTCGTTTTCGACCCTAATAATTCAAGGAGCCGTGTGAAGTGGACAATCTGTCATCATATAAGTGAAATACCCTTGAGCATGATGTTAAACCCCAATCAAACAAACCATTCATGATTGTAGTTGAGGGGCAACGTTGAGCTGATAAGTTTGGGATGTGTTTCTTTTGTGTCCTGTGATTGTCCTGTCTCGTCTTTTTTTGATGCCAGTGATATCGAGAGTGGCAAGCGGTCATGTGAGTAAAATAACCTAAAGTACAACATTAAACCCCAATCACTATATACACAAATTCTAAACAACAACAAACAAATTCTAAGATATTTGTCAGTTGATGGCTGTAACATTTGAGTAAGTAGGCATTGAGGCTGATAAAGCACCAAAATTTCAACCTAGACTCCTAATTAGTGAAATTGATTGCTATAACGAGATCAAGACAATGCCATTTGATGTAACTATTCTACAAATAGCCCTCTCTGAAACGTTAGGTTACCCTGGTCCTCTGGTGAAAGAGCTTAGTTACCAGTACCGTTTCCATGGTGATCGCAGAGTTAAGGGGCAACATGAAGCCTATCTGTTAATCTGTTTATTATGTCTTTGAAATACGTACAGTAATTGTCCTGTCTTGTCTTTATTTGTTGCCAGTGGTATCCTTCATCCATTGGGCTTCCATAACGCCCTATGAGTGAAATAACCTTGAGTACGGTGTTTAACTTCAATCAAAGAAAGAAAGGCAGTAAGCTAAGAGGAACAATGTCAATTTATAAGTGTTGTGACTTTTTCTTGCATTTTGGGATTATCCTGTCACATTTAATATATTTATACGCTCTATGAAAATCGGTGGTATGACAGCATCTGTCTGTCCCTCTGGTTGGGTTCGATCCGTTTCCGGAGCAGAACTCGAAAACTATAAAGCCAATCTTTATGAAACTTGGTAGGCATATTAACCATTAACTATAGTTGTACCTTTTGCTATTACGGATTCATCATTTTAAAAATCAGCCCGTCTGATGGCTCCAATCAATATCAAATTCATCAACACTGTATAAAAAATTCCATTGTTACCATAGTTTGATTTGTACCCAAATCAATTTCCATTTTCTTTGCATTCTTCCTTAGAGCATAGTATGTTGCGTTAACTTGCCAGTAACGTCAAGGGTGGTGTTCTTCATCCACTGGTCTGGCACCCACTGAGTGAAAAAACCTTAAACGCCTTATCAAACAAACAAACAAACCTGAATAGTGATTTTTGCTGATGTGAAAACAGCATAATACTATAAAGAAAATCAAGCTAATTCTATGTTCTTCACTGGAAGACAACAAGGAATATTCCAGCTTGTTTGAACTATTTACATGACTGGGATATAATTTAGTTTTTGTTGTACATTTTCAAGTCATTTTTCTTGGTAGTATGGTTGCACCGAGAAGTTTTTGCATTTAATTTTTTATTACCATTAAATTTGGAGTAATAAAATTGATTTTGTGCTGTAGTTTGGGGCAAGATATGTTTAAAGGGGAAGAATATTTGGCATAGGTTTTTCTAAGAACTTTGGAATTAATGATTCTCTTGGTCATTTGCTTTCCATGGATTTCTTGCATACATTGATTATCAGAATTACACTTCATTGGGGGACTAATTGTTTCCCTGATGGCTTTGGTTAAATCTACAGTAGTTGGCGTGCATCAATTGACCTACATTTCTAATCCCGCTCAGAATTTCCTCAGATAATAATGATCTTCGTGGTGTGTTTTCCTGGAGAGCCAAATCAGCCAAAGCTCAAATCGCTATGGGGATGAAATGGACAGGAAATTGTATCCCATTTCTTTCCCGCAGTCCTTAGCTATCTGATCTTAATCGTTTCTGATCATGCCGGAGTTAATCGCCCTTGGGTAAAGTTAAGATGTATCATGTTGTAAGATACATCTCTTAGTACAAGTCAAGTGACATAGATGCTCTTATTACCCTGTGATACATTGCCCACCACTATTGGTATCATTGTCTTGCATAGTGGGCCTGCATTCCGGATTTCTGACATGTTTTAGAGAGGTCTATTCAAGTCTGGACACAAAGTTTTTAAATAACCATAGGATTGCTAATGCTAATGGTAAAAAGTTTTTTCCCTGTTGGATTAGACCATAATTTATTTCCTGTAACAGTGAAGTGATTTGCAGTGCCTATATTAACACATCTTCCACGTTGCCCTCAGAGCTAAGGGGCAACACGAATCTGATCTGTTTATGTTGTATTTTTAGTATGTCCTGTATTTGTCCTGTCGTGTGAGTGGAATAACCTTAAATGCGGCGTTAAACCCTAATCAAACAAAACCCATATTTACCTTGAAAGGGTAATACATGAATGGAGTAAACATTTCCTACAAAAATAAACATTTTTTGTTTACCACAGTTATTTGGGCATCGAAAATCTACTCAGCTGGGGCACTTGTTGCCTGAGCAATGGGGCACCTGTTACCTGAGCAACGGCACCTGTAACTTGAACAATGTACAACAGTTACCTGAGCAATGGCACCTATTACCTGAGGTATGGCACTTGTTACTTGAGCAATGTGTACCTGTTACCTTAGTAAATTGCACCTGTTACCTGAGCAACAGGGAGCCTAATACCTGAGCAATGGGGCACCTGTTGCCTGAGCAATTGCCTGAGCAATGGGGCACCGGTTACGTGAGCAACAGGGCACCTGTAACCTGAATAACAAGACACCTGTTGCCTGAGCAATGGGGCACCTGTTATCTGAGCAACGGGGCACCTGTTACCTGAGCAATGCGGCCCCCGTAATCCACCAAGCACCAGATCAATGTTTGACCGAACTACTCAGATTCTAAATAAAGTAATCTAAGGGTGTGTTCAATATTAATGGATAATGATTGGCTTTTCTACTCCACAGACACACATGTAGATTTATAAATTGTCTAGCGATGGACCAGCTGTTTCAGTATTATTGCATCTGAAACAGGCAAGGTATTGATTCTGTCGCCTAGCAACCAGAGTGATTCCAGGAAGTCTAGAGGATTTTTCAATGCTGCAACAGTTTTTGCTGTGGAGTTTTACTGCAGTTACCAGAAACCTATCTTGGCCCTTGAGAATAATTTTTAACAATTTTTTTTTTGAAAGTTCTTAACTAATGTTCTTTATCTCTGTTTCATGGTAAAGTTACATTATATATGTAGTACTTTAACACACATGTGTCAGTGAATTTTAGTTTTCAAATTTTACATGAAATTATCAGCCCAATAATTTATTTAAAAGATGTAACACTTACAAGTAAGCTTATTCATTAAATTCTGCGTTTTTGAAATTTAAGTGAAGCTTCAAATAGAACAAATAGAAAAGAAAAAAATATTTAAAATGTGAAAAATGACAACTCAGCTGAGAATGTTTGGAAGAGATCATGTCATGATTAAAGAAGAATTCGATTCATTTTTTGAGTTTCTGCAATCTATGTATTCATTAAATTTGGCTGTTTATAGATGAATGAACCTAGTACTTACTTGATAAAATGGTGACCATTAGACTGTTTTGCTTCACCCTAATTTTAGGTGACCATGTGACAGATTTATTCAACATTGTTTTGTCTATTGAAAAGAAAACAATAAAACTTAAAGCAGCGAAAAAGATTTTTTTTTTTAAATAAAAATTTTGCGCTTTAAATAAAATCTTATAAACAAATATTATAATTTAACATATTTGTAAATTGTTTTTCAATTCTCAGTATAAATTTTAGAAAACATTTTCTAGTTTACCATAACATATTTCTTCTAAAAAGTCAGTTTGATACATGTAGTGTGTCAATAAAGTGCATGTATATGACGAGTACATGAACCTGGTTCTAATCAGCTTCAGGGTCTTTTGTCCAATGAAATATGGGCAGTTTTCTGAAAAACATACATGTAATCTTTTAACCATATATGTGGAAATTAAAAGGAAATAAAATATCTTAAAATTTATTACAAATACTTTCATTTGAAACATTGACACAAATTGACAAGAATTATTTAATTGGAAATCCGGAAAAGAAATACCATCTTCCTGTCGCATACTGTGTATTGAGCAGTATGAAAGCAGCCTCATAGTGTGCTGTCAGTGCTTCATCTATGTACTTCCTGATGCACGGGGAGTCGGGTAATCTGTGTGGTCTATCACCTGTCAGAGTCACATTGATACAGGTGTAACACCTGTTCACAGATTATCATTCGTTCTGTTAACTGATACACAGCAGTTGTAATAATCTTTGTAGGGGATTGGGCAGAACTTTTTGTGCCTTGATGCTCTGAATGTATTAAAGGGACAACATAAAGTGATTTATTATAGTGGCTGCGGGCAGTAGGAAGGGAACTTCCTGTTGCCCTGGTGCTCTTACCTCTCAAAACTAAGGAGCAACATGAAGCCATCTATTTGTAATGTGTTTGTATTGTATCCTGTAACAGTCCTGTCTTTGTTTGTTGCCAGTGGTGTCGCGAGTGGTTTCCTTCACCCATTGGCTGGCACACCTTCATATGCAGTGAAATAACCTGAAGTATGGTGTTGTACACCAATCAAACAAACAAACTAAACTATTGATGATATGGATGTGCTAGAATAGACACTGGTATCAATATGAACAAACAGATCAGATAACAATTGATAATATCTCTGCATTTTAACAAACAGGAGTATTTGTATGAACAAACACTCGTTCCAAGATAACCCTGAACATTCCATCATATATGCACTTAAACAGAAACAAGTATTAATGTGGACAAATAAACTGTGTTCATTGATCTAGCTAGTTTTGACAACCATAGACTTTGTGCAGTTAAAATAACCTAATAATTTAAACAAAATATATCATTAGAAATCTATTCAAAGAAGTGTAAGTTTTGGAGAGCCTTTGAGTATTGGATAAACTGATCAGTATGTTTTGTAGTAAATTTATCATATTTTAAAATCTCAAACAACAATTAAAATAAATGTCATGCAGAAATGTTTGTAGAGAGCTAAATTATTTATTTTCTAACAAATACTATAAACTGGTGCTAAAACAGGGGTTATAAAGCATTTATCGCTGCCATAAACATGTAGAATTGTTTTATTTCCACTCGGATTCACATACCTCATTTCAACTATGTACTAACTTCTGCTATGCTTTGGGATTATGAAACCTAAACAAATATTGAATGCTTGTGCGGAATATTTATTCAGCCAAGGGAGACAATTTCTGATTTATTACTTGAGATAAAATCTTTATTAACTGTACTAATGAAAGAGGAATACAATTACATAACTGGATGGCCCTTGATTGTGACTTTGTGTTCAAGTCCACTGTCGCCTTCAGGTACATGATGTGACTCGGCCAATTGCAGGAGTGGTTTTTATGCAGTTTCCTCCCAGTTTTCCATCCTATTGTAGCAAGGACCAATGTGAAATGGACAACCCCCATTGGCACACATCATTCGATAGAATAGAAGCTACCACCAGGGGCTTAGTGAGAAATCAAAAGTATGGTGTCCAAAATGGTCAGTTTGCTTCACTTTTCAAATAACTGGGTGTCTAATATGACAGTTTCCTATCTCCTGCATGTTAAAGTTTTAAGGTTTTTTTTAAAACAGGGTGTCCATATGAGGCAATTGTTCACTCCAGGGTGTCTATTTGGATGGGTGGCCAGGTGTATGTATGCCTATTGCCCTTAGCCATCACTCGAACAAACAAACAACTACATGTCAGACTAAACATTTGAGTGTGGCTTGCTGTCATGTACATGAAACACCATTGAGCATGGTGTTAAACACAAGTCATTATTATACAATGTTTAAATCAGTAGTTACTGTTAGAGTCATAACTATGGTGGCATTTACTGTTCGATTGAACCACCATTCTATAAGTGAAATTCCTTGTGCCTGGGGGCTCTCAGGTTGAGGGCAGCATGTTTTGAAGTATGGACATATTGATTTATTATCACTTGAGGAACATTAATTTTTCAACAAAGGAAAGCACATCATATTTTATTGTTATGTGGAAACTACTCTTGGATACACTACTGTCATATAAGTTAAATACACTTGTGCAGAGAGTTGAAACACCAATGAATTTATGGACTTTGTGCAGGGCATTATATACCAATGAATTAATGGACTTTGTGCAGGGCGTTAAACACCAATGAATTAATGGACTTTGTGCAGGGCATTATATACCAATGAATAATACTTTTTAGGTGTTGCGTTGTGCATGTTAGTTCACCACATGACTCAGTGGTTACTAGTATATGTGTGGTAGCTAGTGTACATTTGTATTCAATGAATAGCCTCCATGTTTTGGTAAAGTTTTCTTTGTTTGTAAATTGCAGTAAGTTCCACTTGTGGTTATTAAAGCAGTATGGTGTAATCTGTGATCATTTTTAAATACCGATGTCAGAAGTGGAAGCATTAATTGATAACAAATGTGTCAGTCAGGCAGTGACTACTGGCTTAGGCTCATGTCACCAGTGTCCTGTCACCAGGCTGTGTGTAATTCTCTCTCTGACAGTGGACTCTTTGGGAAGTAGATGTTACACTCATACTATAGGTCCATGCCTGACAAGAGAGTTGTACCGGGGCATGCTGATACAAGGGGACAGTCTATCCATCTTTGGAGTTACAACGACAACTTCATGTTGTCAATAACTGTGACTTGGACAAATAAGTCTCTCTTGTACATGTAAACTTATACTGTGGAAGAAACTGCATGAAGATGTCAACTGTGTCCCAAATCCTGACTGGTAGAAGGGATTTCTGAAATACACATAGTGGCATGGGCCACGGTTGGGGTGCCAGACCCCAGTTCCTGTTTTGAGACACTACATTTAACAATTCCATAAAGTTATGAATCTTTCACCAGCTGAAGTTTACAGTGATAACGGCTTGAGATAATCTCTGCATGTGCCATTGGGATTTCAATTTAATTACCCTATGGCACCTTGACCAGTTAGTCCAGATATATTCTGTTGTTTATACAGGATATTTCCAAAGATAATGTCCAGCCAAGATAACTAAAGGTCAGATATCAAGTCCAATTGAGTTGACCCAAACTTCTTACTTTATAGTGCCTATATTTATCTTTGAAAACTGTATGCCTGACAATTCTGTCAGCTGTGGGACTACTGTTAGCTACAACAACAGTTAGCCCATGTGACATCTTGGAGGACTTGTACACGTGGGCTCCAGTGCTTTGGTTGACATAATAAGGAACAAGCCAGCTTCTATGTCACTTCTGTTCCGTACTACAACAACAACAACACTGCCATGTTACCAGACCTCTGACACACAACTATTCTAATGTAAAGGACATGTATTCTAATGTGGAGGACTTGGACCTAGATTTCTCGGTAATTCTCTTCGCTGTATCTTTTCCCTGAGATGTCTTATTATTTTATTCATCAGTTAATTTGACTTTGTCAACATAGCAAAGACTGAATGCATTAATGATGTGTTAGTTACATTAAATACGCAATAGGCTTACAATATTATAAACAATAACAGAACAACAAAGTAGCATTTCTCTACATTGTCTTCACAACTTTCTTGATAACCTGATACCTAATTTCGAAAGGTAAATTTTCTTTTTATAAATTAAAAATTATTTTATTTATAGGCTATATGTGAAGATAAATAAATGCTTAAAATCCCAGGTCAATTGCTGCTGTTACATTGTGGGAATTTTTGTCCTTTGTTTTTAGTTTTGTATTGGATTGATGGCATATTGTTTACGTTATTGTCACCTGGTAATGTAAACAAGCTGAAATTTTATATATAAAGCTTAATTAGAAAATTGATGAAAAGGACTAACTTCATATAATTAGAAAATTGATGAAAAGGACTAACTTTATATAATTAGAAAATTTATAAAAATGACTAACTTTATATAATTAGAAAATTGATGAAAATGACTAACTTTATATAATTAGAAAATTGATGAAAAGGACTAACTTTATATAATTAGAAAATTGATGAAAAGGACTAACTTTATATAATTAGAAAATTGATAAAAATGACTAACTTTATATAATTAGAAAATTGATGAAATGGACTACTGATAGAGTGGTTGCCCTATAAAAAATTGTTAACTGTAATTGGTGTGAAAATGGCTTAAATTTGCAAAAACTGTGACAGATTTGTGTGACGAAGATTTGAAACAGTTATTAAGTAGAATGTGTTCTATAGAATTGTATAATGTTCACTCCACAGTAAAGGTAAAAAATCTTTGGCTGAAAAAATATATATAAATCTTTCATAAAACAAGTGTCGGTCATTGATTTGTTGAATTTTGATTGAATTATTTATGGACAAAACAATGAACTTTCAATATACATGTAAGGTTATTCCCTCTATAACATTGAGTACATGTTAAAGCAACATATATTTAAAAATCAATTTTAATGATATTAAAAAAGATTTAAAATGAAATGTATTTATATGCATAAGCTAATGTGGTACAAATGCATTACAACGACGAATACATCGATGTATAATACTATCATGAAGTAATTTGAATTAGTTTTTAGTAGACACAAACTGTGACTTTCAATTAATTTCTAGGTCATTTTATTAGGGTAAAGTTAGTATATAATTGATACAATACAAGTAACTGCTGGCTGATTGTTGTGTCACATCAGAGTGGAAGCCTAGAGAGCGAAGTACAATCAGATTAACTACTGGATGTCATCTAGTAGTTAATACTGTGTTATTTATGTACCTGTCTCAGGTAGAAAATTTATGACAGCCTTAAACCAGGATAAATGGATATGTGGAACAAGGTGAGACTTCTAAACTCTGGACTGTTCACTGGCTTAGGGGGGTGGGGGGGGGGGGGGGGGGGG
>JAVFBX010224416.1:0-11177 GCA_034783855.1 Mopalia kennerleyi | reverse complement strand
AGTGGTTTGGCTTCTATCCTGTTCACGTCGTCATGAGGGAAAGTTGGACCGACAGACCGACCGACCAACCGACCGACAGACAGACAGAGTGAGTTATAGAGCTGCTCAGTCGCAGCTAAAAATCAGGACATTTATTTTCATGGAAAATACTTAAGGTTATTTCACTCACATGATGGTGTGTCAGCCCAATGGGTGAAGGAAACCACCCTCGATGCCACTGGTAACAAACAAAGATAAGACAGGAGCAGAGAGACATCACAAACAGATCGGTTTCATGTTGCACCTTAGCTCTGAGAACATCAGGGCAACCAGAAGTCAAAAAGATTTGGTCTAGACCCTTTAAAAAGATATGAGGGAGAGAGTGCTTCTATTTTATTCTGTCGTATAATAAACTTACTTTACACTTCATTTCTCTAACATATATCCGGATATTTCTGCAATCAGGAATAATTCCTGCCAAATCTATACTGTTTGCACTTTGATACCTTTTTGTATTTGCCTTTGCCCCTGAATGATGAGGATGGTGGATCATTGAAGTAAGGAGAACCCCATTCATCTACAGTGCTGTCGTTAATATTGTCATCCTCAGTGGTATCTGGTAAACCTTAAACACACAAAAAATGATTGATTGATTGGTGTTAAACACCCTTTAGGGTATTTCACTTATATGATGGTGGTGTATTCCAACAATAGTTCACACTAGCATAATCAAGATGTGAAGCGTTTCCATAATGTTGGAAAGTTAGTTTTCCTCCAGTGCTAAGTGAAGACAACATTGCCACTCTTCAAACAAACTGTCCTTAGCCGGAGGGCCAAAGACAATAGAGATCACTCTACCTGCTACAGTGGGAAATTTAGATGACAGTAAGTAAATAGTGTCTTTGAGTTTATTTATATATTGTTACAGAATAGAAATACAATTTTGCTTGCTCTCAAAGGGATTTTCAACTCTGTAGGTGTCAGCACTCTAGTGGGATAA
The DNA here is from genome assembly GCA_034783855.1 of Mopalia kennerleyi. Lineage (NCBI taxonomy): Eukaryota > Metazoa > Mollusca > Polyplacophora > Chitonida > Mopaliidae > Mopalia > Mopalia kennerleyi. The sequence goes on along the minus strand of JAVFBX010224416.1, from coordinate 10,198 downwards.
GCTTAGTTATATGGCTTACTTATATTCAATTGTGTATTTATATTTGGTTGATATCATTCATGGAAAAAGAAGAAAATCATTAAAAACATGCTGACAAGGTGTAGTGAAAAACGAGCACACACTTACTAGAAATAAGAGCCAGATATTTGGTGGTGACTTCGAGGAAACTTTCACAGCCATACTTGTCATATTTATGTTTGGTAAGTCCTGTGATTCGACTCTGAGCCTCATTGTCAGTCAGCGGCAACTCTTCTGCCATCTCTCGTAACATGTGGTTAGGGAACACGGTAGCATAGTTACTCACATGATACATTTTGGCTGAAAGAATGAATTAAAACTCAAATAATACATATATAGAATTTGAAAAACAGTTGAATTGAACAAAATGTTCTGATATTCATTACAATATTAGTATGAGTTTGATGAGTGAGATATGGCATAATAACTTATTTTACCAACAAAGAAAAATAGTTTGGAGTTACTGTGGGAGGATTATTGGGGATACCTTTCTCTTTGGCGAGCTGTACGAGTTCCTTATAACATTCCTCAGTGAGTTTCTGTTTGGAGGTTTGAGTTTCCTGGCCTATCTTACCCGTTCTACCACCCTTCTTATTGTGAATCTGTAATTCTACCTGCAAACATGAAATAACCATCTTCCTAACAAGCCCAATGAAAGATATAACAAACATTTGAATACTAACTCATTGAACACTATTTAATTGACGGGCCGGTCATGGTTCAGTGGTCAGTGTTAGCTAACTGAACCTCCTTAAATGTAGCGTTTACAGGTTCATGCCCAGGTGTCAATCTCAGGTACATGTATATCAGGTAGTCTTCTATGAGGTTTCTTCCAAGTTTTTCACTATATTTAAGTGGGGCAGAGCGACACATGGGCAATCCTTTGTCATAGATGTGACATGCCCTGTAGTATGATGTTAAACCACAGTCAAAAAGAAAAGTAATAACTTATGAGAAAAACCTTAATAACAGTGTGCAACAACACCAACAATTTTCAGAAGTAGTATTGTGGTCTAGAATTCTGGCCTAGTTCCCCTTATGAGTTAATGATTTTAATAATTGATTCCTTTGGATATAATTTTAACTAGTATAGTACACATAAAATCCACATTTCCACCATCAATAAACCAATAACTAGGTCTACCTTGCAATCGTCAAATGAAATCGCCTGATAACAAAACATTGTCAGCACGGTCATCAAATAGTTTCTACTCAACACTGAAGAATCGCTTTTAAGACCAACCTTTGTTTTTCCATTCATCAGATCATTTGCCTGGCTTCCTACGTAGACATAACAGGCAGCAGTATCAGCCGTCGTCATCACCAACTCTTCCCTCAGAATGTTGTCAACAATCAGTTTACGTAAGAGGCGATCCACATCCTGTTTGGCGTATGCTGAGCCCTTTCCATGTAGAATACACCTGTCATGACCGGCTTGTTTCACCTTTAAGTTCTGAGAGCCTAAATTTAATCAACCATTAAAAAATCATTAATTTGTACAGCCAACAAAGAATTTGTCTGTATCTGAGTTGCTTTTCAATTTTTTTTTTATGAAATAAAGTGGATACCATTGCTCCTGGCAAATAAGTACATTTTAATAAATTTGACAAACATTACATATAAATGCCACTATTCCCAGTTTAAATGAACTTTCGTTGTCATATTTTAAAGGTATAGAGAAAACAAACCAGAGTTTACATAGATTTAATGTGTGTAAAATATAACAATTGTCCACTATATTGCAATATATCCAGTTAACATAACCTTTTTCCTACCTAGTATAGAGAACTCTTAACAAACTGTAAGTTTTTTAATAGATTTGATCAAGAAGTTTATCATTCACATGTTTTTAAATATCTATTCTGAAACTGAAAGTGTTGCTAAGTTCCTTGATAAAAGATAAAATGTTTATACACTGGTTAACTGACCTTTAAACACCTCTGATATATGTAAGAGTGTATATCGGCCTCGACTGCCCACCATCTCTTTAACACCTCTTACTATTAACTTGGCATCTTCTGTCACATCACGGCTTTCAAAGGAATCCTGCCAAACAGAAAAGTATTTCCACATTGATAATGGAATTCTTCTATTGTATGACAATAGCAGTATTTTAAACTTTTTATCACAATATATACCCTTAAAAAAATTAACAATAAATTTATTACGGTCAAGCATGTATTTTGCACGTTTGATTGTGAATGTTTGTTTGGATCGCTTCAAACACTGTACTTTAGGTAATATCACTCATAGACTCTTCCCAAGCATACTGATACTCAAATAGTGGTGGTTTGCCCTACCCATAAGCCCCACTATTACATCAGGTATTTAAATAGAGAGAGGTCATACAGATACTACTGAATGTACTTATGACCTTTACCCCAGTCTTGGCTTACAATCTGTAGGAGATGTTACAATAAACCGTTTAAGCTACACCCGTGATTATTTTCTGTGGAAATCCCCTGAGCTCTCAAAGACCAGCCTTCCTTTGTGTGTAAAAAATAGATTTTTAAGAAGTATTTTCTGATCATTTTGTGTATTTTTCTGATACAGTATAGCACAGAATATTAATTTCCGTGTGTATTTTTATGGCCTGTTGGTGTATTCAACATCAATTCTGTGTACAAAATACTCCAGAATACACCGGGTAGACAGGTCTGCAAACACAGCAGTCTCTGACAAATGAAAATAATTTCCACTCACCTTGGATTCACAGGAATCACAGGTGGACCCTCTGAATTGATTACACTGTTCCCTGTCAAAGAAGTTCTCTCCAAAGTACTGTAATATCAGAGCTCGTCGACAGTCTGCCTGATTCTCACAGTAACGGACCATCTGATACAGGTTATCCAAGTGTACCTTCTTAGACTCATAACTAGCATCTGTGTTCACTAAATTCACAAGAGAAACAGTCAAATTGTGCACCCTCTCAAAATAATAATGTAAGTCTAATTTGGAAAACTGCGGAAAAGCCATAGAAAATGGAATGAAAACAAGAACGTTATGAATATACTCTTCACAATCAGTATTGGATTAAGTGAACGTCTGGAAATAGTATAGGCTAGCCATGCTTAGAATAGTTTTTGATAGGCTTGGCCATACACCAGGAAACAAAAAAAGACAGCAATTCAGAAACTAATAGTCTGATTTAGTTTAAATTTGCAAGTTCATAACTTTGCACCCAGTAAATTTATCTTAAAGTTTTAGGTTGCGTCTAAAGACTTTTGTGGGGGGTAATCCCGGGTATAATAACGTATTCGATTTAAAAACTGTTCATAATCAAGAGCGATGAATACGAATAAAGAACTTTACTCTCTATCATTCTTCTAAGTCGCGTGACGTCCTGGTAGTTGTAGTATAATATACATTGAGCCAGTACGCCATCTCTTCCTGCTCGGCCAGCCTCCTGATAATAACCCTCAACAGATTTAGGCATGGAAAAGTGAAAGACAAATCTCACATCGGGCTTGTCTATACCCATACCAAACGCTATCGTAGCACAAACAACCTGAGGAGAAATAACATGATACAAAGGTAATTCATACTGTTCAGAGACAGATGTCTGTAAAAAAACTTTCGGATTTTCAAATCGCGAAAGAAAAACAAAAATGTGTAAATAAACAACATTCCTGACTCAACTTTTATGGTACAGCATATTGATTGCCCACATCAATATAACATGTGCTTGGTTGGTAAAGTGAACAAAATCTCATTGTTGAAGCTGTTCTCATTTTAAACCAGGACAAGTCTCACAAAACGTTTCACAACATCCAATGCTTGTTCCGATCATTTAACTATCCTTGTTACCCTTGAAAATTTCCCACAACCATAATAATATATGATGTGAAGTGTAATGCAGAATCTGATATACTGATATACCTGGGAAGGATAATACGATTGACTTCGGACTTGTGAAATGCTGTCCTCTCCATACAACAGTTACTCACGAGTCAGTATGTATGCTACATGTACATGTAATTACCTTACATATTTCCCCATTAATCCATTTATCCTGTACAAAAACCCTGTCCTTATCACTGAGACCAGCATGGTAGGCCTCAGCCTTTATACCAGCCTTCCTCAACTCCAGAGCTGTCGAGTCACATTCTTTCCTGAAAACAAATCAATATAGAGAAAGTTGTTATTAACTACCTACTAATCAAGTTTGAAAGAATGCACTGTTTCTTATCATCAAGCTTATTAAATTCTAGAAATAATCTTTGATTGATTGATTGATTGACTCGTGTTTTGCGCCATGTTAAACGGTATTTCATTTATATGATGACAGGGTACTTCCAAAAAGTAAACAACATCACAACCATTATATGTTGTGTTATATACAAATGCTGATGGCATAAGAACAAAATTTGAACAAAATATTCTTGTCAGTGTTTACCTTCCTTTTTATAAATAATTATTACAGAGGAAAGAGAAACTTGACTAACCTTGATAGACAGTAGACAATACCGCATTCTCCTCTGAACACAGACTGTATCATATTACTTATATCAGAGACTGTAGCTTTCCCTTTCTTTGGCAAAACTCTGTACTTGAGATTTGGACGGTTGAAACTTTGCATAAACCTAAAAACAAATCATAAATACGATAAATGAAAACAATGAATGGTGTGCAAATTTGTCATAAAGCTGACAATTTGTCTGCTGTTATAATTTACTGTGATGTACAGAAAGACACCACTTATATTTATGAGCTGGAGAAAATAAGCCAATTGATTACATTTATTATTAATTTGTGAAATTGACATACAGCCAAAACTATTTTTTTTTTTTTTTGCTAATTGTGTGCAACACATAAAAAAAATCTTTACCATTTGGGCATTTGGGATATCTTAATTACTGGAAATTTTATACCATATTTACAGAGAGACCCTAAATGTATGATGACAGCTGTCAAATCAATTCAAAGATGGATGCATAATAAATCTGTTCAAAACTGTATTTGAATTTATTTCACTTATAGCCTATAGGATGGCATGCATTCACAAAAGGAAACCACCACATACACTACTCTCAACCAAAAAAGCCAAGACAGAACAATTGCAATGCAAAGGCATCACAAACATATCATATCGATTGCAGGTTGCCCCTTAGCTCTGAGAGCACCAGGGCAACGGGAAGCTCCCTCGTTAATGCCTGCAAACTATAATAAAGCACTGGGTGTAAATTGTACTGCACCAAGACAAAATGTGCATATCTGTTAATAGGTTTAATAGACTTATTGATGTTGACATCCATGCTCAGGGGTATCTCATTTATATGACAATGGACTCCAACAGGGATACTAACACACCAACCCAAATGTAAACCAAAGTGTTTTCCCCTGTTGGAAAATAGTAATTTCTTCAGTATAGAGACTGTGTTACGTTAAGCATATTGCCCTTAATAGCCAAAAGAACCCAAGGCTAGGGTAGATGAAGAAGCTTTATCAACCATGTCATATAATGATGAGGAATATGTAATTATTTTACGTTACCATTTAGGGTTATGCATGGCCAGCTGATGTATGATATCTTTCCTGACTCTGGGTGTGGCAGTGGCTGTCAGGGCCATAGTGGGTACTCCATTAAATCTCTGTCTCAGAACATTCAGACGTTTATAATCTGGTCGGAAATCATGGCCCCACTATCAATAAGAAAACATAATTTTCTGAAGAATTAGGAATTTCTGAAATGTTATAAAACTTTGTACAAGTAAAATGTTAAAGATCCTCATTATTACAGTGTAGCTTGTTTGGTTGGTTTTTAGGTTATTCAAACTTATTTGGAAATTCAACTCTGACTCATTATCATGATTATCGTTAAACAATATTATATAATAATTGGTTGGTCATCTAAGAAATGACAAAAAACATTGCCAACATGAAAAATATAGGAGTTTCTTCTCCATTGTCATGGTGGCAAGTACTTCAGTTATTGTGTTACCATGGACAGATGTTGAGACCTGTTACAAAAAGATATTATCCCCATTGTCATGGTGACATGTACTGAAGCTATTGTACTGCCAATCAGTGTTATTACTTGCGAATAGGAGAGTGATAAAGAACATATCAGGGGATAACGGTTGAGATTACCTGGCTGACACAATGAGCCTCATCAATGACAAACCTGTCCAGTAATTGACGACTGTACAGGTGAGATAAGGTATTCAGTAACTTTTCACTGGCACTTAACTGAAATAAGATAAAAAATCTCACATACAAATACGGTCTTATAGTAAGTGGCACATAACAACTATCAACTTCTAGTTTACATTTCTTGCGGGCCCGCGGCCATGGCTTAGTGGTTAGCAAGCCCACTTTCTAACCCCTACTTCGATTTACCGTTCACAGGATCGAGTCCCTCTGTCGACTCTCAGATATGTGAGTGAGTCACAAGATGTGGCTTCCTCTCGGTTTTCCACCATACTAGTGCAAGGTACAGTGTGAAGAGGACACTCCGTCGTTATATGTGAAATACCCTTGAGTATGACGTTAAACCCCAATCAAACAAACAAACAAACACAAATCTAGTTCAATATTGTTAGTATAGACCAGTTTGAGATCAAATAAAGCTCCCACCAATGTCCATCCACTTACAGTTTATAAACAGGAGGGACAAAAATAGAAAGAACACACCCTGATGCAATGGAATAGCTTCCAAGTGTCAAGACCATCTACAAATCTCCGCCAAAAGTTCATGCAGTATGGTTAAATACATCGGCAACTGATGAACTACATGTATGATTGTAATGTGTGTTACACTAAACTGACTTAATTATCTCCCTTGGAGAATCACTCTGATTTTTTCACCATGACGTAATGCTCTCCATATCAGGGTCTGAAATGTTGGTAAATTTTTGCGAAGCAAAAATATTTTTACCATTGCTATACGAAATGATTTTTGACAGATTCCAGCAGCTGATACACAGGAAATAAAAATGTCTTCCTACCTTTTCGGGAGTGACATAAAGTAACTTGACACCTGGTTCTTTCATACAGAGTTGTCTGTAGATCATATCTGCTTGTTTCACATCCACATCACTGGATAGGTGGGCTGCTGGAATCTGTCAACAACAACACAAGTTTATAGATCACACTAAAAAATTATTGATTGGTTGGTTGATTGGTGCTTAGGTAGGTGTCTGATAAATGGTTCTCCAATTTGAAACATTAACAGAATTTTGTAACATCTGCCCCTCAATTTTGGTGGCTTATAATTTTTATTACTTTTATGACATAATAATACTCGAAGTACAAATCTTCAAATTCATGGAAAAAACAATATGTATTTTTAAAATATATAGAAAATCGCAACTTCATATTTTGAACTTTTTTTTACAGTTTGTGGCCTTGTAATTTGAATTGGAAGTTAAATATTTTTGCTGCGCATTAAACTAGAAAAATAGGACTATTGTCTTAAGTACAATACATGAAAAATAGGACTATTTTCTTAAGTACAATACACGAAAAATAGGACTATTGTCTAAGTACAATTCTGTTCTGTATCACACCAAGCTTAAAACAGTCACTGTATTAAACTCAACACTAATATTGGAGACGCCACAAGCCTACAGGGTGTATACTTACACCAAACGAAACCAGCCTCTGGACTTGATCCTGAATCAAAGCTCTTAAAGGGGACACAATTACTGATACGCCTTTGGTAACAAGGGCAGGTAACTGGTAACACAAACTCTTACCGCCACCTGGAAACAAAAATATCATCAGATAATGACACTTAACAGTATTCAAAGGGAAAGTAGCAGAATAAACACAAAATACTTCCCTTAGAACACTTATGACATAATTTCTGCATACAATGGAAGGTTGCAGTTTAAATTATGAAATACATATAAAACTTACACTGTCAAATGGGTGTATCAAGTTTTATAAAAATATAAAAGAATCTTGTTTACATTCACATATCATTTTATGTTGGAATGCATTAATCACTGGTAAGAGGATAGATTGTTTGCTTGTTTGCTTGGCATCTAGCCCTGTTATTTCGCTTTGTCTTATACGAGGCGATCTAGCTAAACAGGGGAATAAAACCAGGGTCATCATAACAAACAAATATATGACAGATCAAACACAAAACACTACACAAAGGCATTACAACAACAGGTCATCTTCTAATTGCCCCTATATAGGTCTAAGAGAAATAGGGCCAAACGAAGCTCCCTTCCAACATCTTGCCAAACTAGTCAGAATAAGCAAATCGGAGGGGGAGAAAAGCCCAGATTGTTTACCACCTGTAATCATTTGATGTTTCATACCTGTGGGCATAAGTATAAAGGTATCTTGTCCGAGTAAGGCAGCATTGATAGCCTGGAGTTGATTGGTCCGGAACCGTCTCAAACCAAAGATGTTTTTAAAGACTTTGAGCATGTCATGTGAGTGAGGGTAGCTCATTCCATCAAACTCCCCAGAGGCCCCATCATCTTTGTCATTCTTACTGAATAAAGGCTGGTAGGAATCTGCAAACAAAAATATCAAAAAGTTTTTATTGCTTTTCAATTTTCATAGGACATATAAATGGCCCTATGGCCGAAGGGAGTATGTTTCAAGTAAAGATATACTGCTCTACTTAGCACTGAAATAACATTGATGTTCCAACAGAGTAAAATTATTCACATGTTCTTGTTGTGGTCCAATTACTGTTGGACGGTTATATAAGTAAAATATCCTTGAACATGGCTTTCAACACCAGCCAGCCAATCAATAAATCAACATATTCATTTTAAATAACTTTTTTTTAAATGAATTTTTTCTTGCGCATGTGATTTTAGAATTGTTTGCAAGCATACATGTATATAGTTTTATGACCTCGAATTTACAATATATCCAGATCAATGAATTACTGACCACCCAAAGTAAGTTTACAAATTTTATTTAAACACCTTTGTTATCTTTTTAAGGTCAGATTTACCCATCAAATTCTTTTGAAATTATATATGATAACATTTGATTCTCGATGCTCAGTGGACAACTGGATGGAAAATGTGAAAACTTCAGAAGTGGCCTGTGATAATAAAGAAACATTAATATTTTAACAAATTTACCTGATTTAGATTGTTGTGTTCCAAGATTTTTGTTTGATGAGGCGGACTTATCTGAAAAACAAGATTGTTCTTCGTAATCTGTGGAATTTTACATAGGTGATCTGATCACGGATTAATCATTATCCATATCTTACTGCCCTACTTAATACAAAGAGGAAACCTGGCAAAAACGACTCTATTTAATGAATACCGTAGAATACCAAGAGGAATTGTTGCAATACCCCCCAATAGCCATATTCCCCGCGTGTGACTTCAACCAATATCTGAAGTTAAGTGGGTGGTTTAAACTTAACCAAAGTATAATCAGCAGGCCAACATGTTAACCAAGGAGTGAAGGCTTTCTGGCCAAAACACACAAACAAACAAACAAACAAAAAAAGAGTAAATATTATGGGGTAAAATCATATATCATATATTCCGAATATATTTAAAGTACCATCTTTATCCTACAATTTGAAAGAAATTATATATGAATATGAGGATGATAAAAATTGGACCAAACTAAAGAAATGTAAATATTCATACCTTAAATAAAACGGATAAAAAAACAAATCCAAGTGTACAAAAAACCACTCAACAAATAATTATCTTATATAACAACATGTATTCCCTCAAAACAGTTCTTCTACCTAACCCATGTGTGTCTTTCGATTAATTCAAGTCTTAAACCGTGCTTACCTAATATTGTTTTATTGGCTGGTTTAACTGGAGTCTTAGTCTTCATACTCGATTCACTTTTTTGAACAGCATTAATAAGATTTTCCAAATCGTCTTCATACTGTTCAGAAAATGTTTGAGAATCGTAAAAATCATCCGGAAAATTTTGTTCAAATTCTAGATCCTGCTGCGAAACTGTTGGTGCTTGAGTTTTTGTTTTATTAATCTCCTGTGTTGATTTCCTCAAAGTAGAGCTAGAACTGGTTTGAGGAAAATCTTTTTTCGTGTTAGATTTTTTAAAACTGAATTCCTTTTGTGGTGTATAATCTTGAGAATCAATATCTGGTAGATCATCGTCAAAATCATCAGGGAAATCTTCATCTATGTGTGAAGGTCCTGGGTCAGAATTCCTTGGAGTGAAGCTGAGTTTTTTGGAAGGCTCAGCTGCTTTCTGAAAAGTACTT
>JAVFBX010224405.1:0-11177 GCA_034783855.1 Mopalia kennerleyi | reverse complement strand
CCCCCCCCCCCCCCCCCCCCCCCACACACACAGTACAGGTATGGCGTTAGTGCCCACGTGTAGTTGTGTGATGTGTTTCTTCGCGTGACTCCAAAATAAATGAAAAATGAAAGCGGTTGAACGGAACGGGTGGAATCAATCGAATTTCACGTGATCACAGTCTTTTTAAACTGTCGGTTTTCAATAGATGTAAGGGTGAGGGTAACTAAACGGGGTTTTTTACCTACAAACTGCAGGGGTTTATGAACAGTTTTTAACTCCTTGATCCTGACAAAAGACATCGACAAGATGATAAGATATAGGATTTTGCTTGACCATGTAGAGACAGATTTGGAAACTTCACAAGAACGAATTTTTTTACTAACTTAAAAATTGGCTTTGAAAGGTAGGATCTGATCTCCTGGAATTTAACTTTCGGATTTACGTTTATAATTCAGGAATTCGTGGAAAGCAAGCGGATAAAAAAATATCACATGTTGGCAAGACAAACATTTTTTTTAAAATTCCTACTTACGATATATAAGGCATATATATATAACAATCTGTCGTAACCATTCCTGCTTACGATATATTGGGCATGTTTAGCAATATGTGGCAACCATTCATACGTATGATATATTGGGCATGTGTAGCAATATGTGGCAACCATTCATACGTATGATATATTAGGCATATATAACAATATGTGGTAATTATTCCAACGTACGATATATTGGGCATATATAACAATATGTGGGAACCATTCCTATATACGATATATCGGGCATATTTGACAATATGTGATTACCTTTCCTATATGTACGATATATTAGGCATATATAACAATAAGTGGTTAGCTTTCCTACGTACGATATATTAGGCATAAATAACAATTTGTGGTAACCATGCATTCCTACGCAAGATACTGTACGATATATTGGGCATATATAATTAAATCTGATAAAATGTCCTACGTACGATATACTGGGCATATAACAATACGTGGTAACCTTTTTGTGAATAGTGGGTGAATAGAATCAGGAATGGTTGACTTGCTCTTCATTTGGTTCACTTTGAATTGAGTATATTTAAAGAGAAGGAAGGGTAGCAGTAGAAAGCGGATCCTCTAGTATCAGAAGAATAAACTACTATTATACCAGACGTCACTCATATGGTTTATGATGAAAGTAATCCACGTGTGACTAACGCATGCTCATGGAAGGTCGTTCAGATAAAAAACAACATGTTTTATGGTCAAAGGGAGGAAACTCAGATAAAATCCGCAGAAATGACGTTGAACATAATGTATTTATGTTTTTTAAATTCCCCAAACACAGAAATATAACACAATACACCAAAATATTTAAATTAAGAAAACATTTATCTATTACACATAATAAAACGAGTGGAGTTTGAGCGAATAACATTACACAATCAAATGTTAATAAACAGCCTTTTGGTTTGGTTTTGGGGATCTAGACATCCACCATAGATCAAAAAACACGGTCAGGAATTTTGAAGAAAAAAATTGAAAGTGTTTAAATAACAATAATGTAGAATAAACATCATGCAAGAAAACTGAAAGAAAAACAATGTAAACAAAGAAAAAACATAAACGAAATTGTCCTATAATTATGTGCAGCGTATACATAAATACATACCTGCACACGTGCTTCTGTTAGATCTATTTTCATCGCTATTTCTTCTCGCGTGTAGATATCTGGGTAATGTGTCTCAGCGAAGGCCTTTTCGAGTTCTTTGAGTTGTGCACTAGTGAAAGTAGTCCGGATTCTTCTCTGTTTTCGCTTCTCTGGATTCATGGCGGCGTCGTGGTTGTGTTGGTACATTTTGTACGACAAGCCTTAAAACAAAACGCATATTTATTCAATTAAAACAAAGCGAATATTTATTCAATTAATACAAAACGTATATTTATCCAATTAAAATAAAACGCATATTTATTCATTTAAAAGAAAACGCATATTTATTTATTCAATTAAAAGAAAACGCACATGTATTCAATTAATACAAAACGCATATGTATTCAATTAATACAAAACGTATATTTATCCAATTAAAATAAAACGCATATTTATTCTATTAAAAGAAAACGCATATTTATTTATTCAATTAAAAGAAAACGCACATGTATTCAACTAATACAAAACGCATATGTATTCAATTTATACAAAACGTATATTTATCCAATTAAAACAAAACGCATATTTATTAAATTTAAACAAAACGAAGACAAATATGTTAATCCAACTGTTCATGTAGAATGGGCATATAATATGTTTGTTTAAGGCACGTCGAAAAGCTGAGGGTGTTTAAAAATACACTTTTGCGAAAATTTCAATATAAGTCGGTTGCAACGTTTTGCTTTACTTCCCAAATATCGTCGTGAAGGTAACCTATTTGTGATGGAATTAAAGCTTGTGAGAGGTTGTCACTAATGTTAAGTGGAAATACTTTTTTCTGATATGAAACCTATAACTGAAGGAATGGAGAAAGCCTTGTGTTCGCAACCAATTCTGTCCAAATGATGTTATGTAGTGTTAATTCTGTGCACCTTAATACACAAATATAGAGTATTCTCTGTTACTGACGGATTAGTGACCTTCAACGACAATTCTATCAAATGTAGTTATTGTCCCGGTTTTCGTTGATTTACTTGTGATGATTTCGGTGCAGTGTCTGTAAATAGAGTACATTAAGAGGACTGTGGCTTAATCTCTTCTCATTGGCTGAAAGACTGGAAACTATGATATAGGTAAGTCAAACGCTCACCATTCAAACGTTAGCTGGGGAGCTCGGCACTGCCCTCAAAATAATTCGATGTCCACTTTATTTCGCCCAAGCACGTGTTTCATTTTTTAACTTAGTGGATTGAAATAAGTCTAATTATAACCAACCTTTAATATACGCTTTTGGAATTTACAAAAATAACGTTGTGATTATAGTTTACATGTCAAAGAAAATAATTGCGGCAAGTAAAAATATAACAAGATTTGATCAAAAAATTCCGAAAAAATTCTAATTACATTGGGGTAAAGTCTAATTCACCAGTGCGAAATAATACAGAAACAAATGTTTGATTTCCACAAAAAACACGTCGGTGCATGTCTCGGGGATAAAAAACCTATCACAAAAAGGCCTGAACGGTTTATGTATGGCAACAATCCCACATACTATGTTCTGTACTTTTATGATTTGGATGGATGTAGACAACAATCCCACATACTATGTTCTGTACTTTTATGATTTGGATGGATCTAGACAACAATCCCACATACTATGTTCTGTACTTTTATGATAATGATCAAATACGAGCTCAGCGTTTTCATCTTTTATCAAATAAAATACACAGCTAAAGCGTTTTTCAGAAAATAACAAATGGCGTTATAGCAAATTCTAAGAGAACGGTTTCGATATAAAATTGTGGTCAATATTGAAAAAAAAAAAAAAAACAATCAAGGTAGTTTCACGATTATTCTCAGACCAAAACTAATATTTCTACTTGTTCGTTATTTGTTTACAAAGAACCATGGCTCCAGTGATGGAAGAAAATCTATGATATATGTATATATATATATATATATATATATATAAACCGCTCTCACTGAGAGATGGTTAACGAGGATCTAACCTAATTAACATTATTAATCAATGCTTCCAATTTCCAAAAGTTGTCATGTTGACATAGAATATCAAAAATATTGTATTTTTGTTTATAACATAAACATTTTTATTTGTGTTCAAAATGTTTATTCTCGAAAACAGACAATACGTTTATGTTTTATGGATAAACTACAGACAAACATAAATTAATTCTTTATTAATGATGTTGAAATGTAGAACGATGCAAAAGTAAAATTAAAAAATGACAACAACAATATAGGACATATCTACTGTATGTTTTAGGTAAGCATATAAGCACACCAGTGTTTTCAAACACAAGACATCATCATTTTGGTGACATACATAAAAAAGGCGTTTCAATCAGCATAACTATCACTATGACAATTTAATATCATCATTTTATTGCGACCTATTAATAAATAGCTATATATAATAGATAAAGGGAGTTTTAAGACTTCAAATATTTCATAAAATATTATGAAAAGAGGAACAAAATATTTGTGCATAATTTTTACTTCTTTATAAATAATAACAGTCGTAAGTTCGATAAAATCCTTTTAAAGAACTGCAATCCTTTGAAGTTTTATTGGTACAGCATTGTATGGAATATTTAAAGAGATGATGAACGCTCATAAATTCTTTTGAAAAATCTGAATAGGATATATTGAAGATCTGGAAATGATTACAAGAAAGACGAACGCCTATAATTTCCCTTGAGGAGAATGTGCTACTAAAAAAAGTTTGGTCGTAAAGAAAATATCAAAATATTACGTTTCATATTCGGATGACTAGAATCGAGGATGATATATAGAGAATGGCTATTTAATGACAGAACAAGGGCTATTTCTCTATTGATGGCGATGTTTTGTCTTGTCACATGTCAGTAGAGATAGAATCCAGATCAGGGGTAACGGTCGGTCTGCGATGGTAGTTGGCCCGAGACGACGGCTTGGCTCAGGCGAACAGAGTTATGTTACCTCTCGCTGTGAATCGCTAGGGAAATCAGCAAGACCAGGCTCACTGGCAATTAATGGCGCGTTATGTTTAGTGTAATTACCCTGCTCTAAATTGAATAAGTTTGCTGAGAATATCAGCTATTTCATCTGGTAGAGACCATGCCGCCAGCCAAAACAATTCTGACAGAAATGAAAACTTTTAGCCTTAGTTATTGGAATAAGGTCTGTGGTAATGATATTTCTGAATCTCTCAAGAGTGTATTCTCTACAATAGATGACGCCAAACTTCACCATTCTCTGACGGCTTTCAGTTAGCGCTTCTCCCTTTTTGCTTATCAACACAAATAAAATAGGTTAGCAAGATTAAATAATTGTAAATTATTCAACATTTCCATTGATGAAAAAGCTCCTGTTAACATGTTTGTGTTTTTTATTAGTTTTTATTATAATCATAATTGAATCGCATATTTCCTTACAGTGTATAAACGTGTCCAGTGTGGATCATATAGAAACCATCTCCTTACTAAAGACCTATCATTTTACAGCACAAACATTTCGAAAGTTGTCAATTTCATCAATAAAGTCACAGTTTAATGCAAGTTGTAATATATATTTCAAAATAATAATTAAATAAATAAATTAAATTAAATAATAAGAAAACGCCGACGAGGTCTGATTGTAATACAAACAATATATTTTCAGTAAAAGGGTTGTTTACATTTTCACTGATAATATTAAATGTGTACGATCTATTCAGGCAGTAAAAGGGTTGTTTACATTTTCACTGATAATATTAAATGTGTACGATCTATTCAGGCAGTAAAAGGGTTGTTTGCCTGATTTTCACTGATAATATTTATACAGGACACGAGGACTGCAACAAGAGGTTGTGGTTTAACGTCGTACTCAGGGGTATTTCATTTATATGACAACATATTTTGAATGTATCTGTGTCCGTCTTAAATAATGCCCCCTTGTCCCTCCCCCTCCTTTCACCTTGAGTTTCTCTTCGCAAGAGAGGGGCAAGTAAACCATACAGTTCTATTCCATCTCGCTATAAATCTGTACGGCAATATTCACACGAGAGCCAAAATGGAATCCAAATATTATACACCTTTTCGAAAATCTCGAAACTTTTGCGGAACATTGTATGAACATCTCCAAATAATGGTAAATCTAGCCCCTCAAGTTCATTTCGAACATCACAGTCTGTTCACAGAAAACACGACATAATACCTGGATGGGGCTATGAAATTGTATAGTGTAATTAAATATTTAAAGAAGTTCATTTGTGCTATTTAGATTCGATTTTTTTTTCGGGTTGACAATATTGACAAGAATATATTTTGAGCTTCTGTAAAATGCCACTTATCTGTATCAGGCAGATACTGCATTGTATAATTAATCTTACAATAATAACTTCTTGGAAGTAAGAAAAACACAAAAAACAATACAGTATTAATAAATTACGTTTAATTATTGTGTTATATTATGTAGAAAAACGTGTATATTTTCTCCACGAAATGCCCTCAACAATTGGCGTACATACCCGGATGCTACAAGAATAAAAAGTCCATGGCGCTATATTTCCATGTTATTTTTTTATTAGACTAAATGGCCGGGTATAAATGCTTTCCGGCCAGAGAGTGCTTAAAAGTTAACTTAATTTTTTGTTTAAACCCGCACAGCTATAACGGTTCTTTTCTTAGAATAATTATAATTATAATTATTTGGTCAATTGACCGAAGGCAAAAAATATATATCTTTTCCTCATAATAGTAAAAAAGGAGGGGGGAATTTGAATTATATTGCAAAGAGTGAATCTGACTTTGATAGAACTCCCTGTACATAAGGCTTCAACAAAGCTATATATTTGGATGGCACCATGGTTATGAAACTGTCAAAATGGTTCTTCCCTTAGTTTTTCAGACAGATGAGCGCCAATGATATAGAACAATATCCATGTCCACAAAGTTTGTTTAAAAAACGTTGATTATTTCGATGGGGTCGGTCATCACAATTGAACAAAGCTTGATGAGCAGAGCCGCGACCATGCTCATCACCAGTGAAGTTCAGCGCCAAAGAAATTAATTAAGAGAGGAAAGAAAAGGTGTGTTTTTTGGCAATTGGAGTTGAAATTGACCGAACCGTTCACGGGAGAGTCAGGAAGACCCCGGGGAATTCCAGAAGGCGCTTTACAGTCTTAGTTCGTTTCACTGGTAGAAAGCCGCGGCACTAGAGGGAAAATTAAATGCGCAAACTTTTATCCCGGGAAGAAAATGAAGATAGATTGAAGAGAGCTTTCCGTCGTTTATCAAGACTGTAATCTAATAAGTGTTTTGATACAAAGTCAACCAAGTCGTGTTCCAATTCATCACGCCGCCGACTGGTCATTGTTAAGAGATAAAGGCAGCACTAATATCACAATGATTGCTTTCGGGAGTTTTGGCGTAATATCGGGAGATAAGATGGCGGATTTGGAGCGCCCCCTATTGACCTTTGATTAGAACCAGCCCAATGGTCAGCCGGAAAACCCGGGGTCCATAGTGAGACAAATCCCGACTGTAACTGTGTAGGCCAAATGACAACCAGCAGGTCTACAACCATAATACTTTCACACCAGCAAATAGCCCGGGAACATGATAAAACGGTGAAAGCCTGTGTATAGTTTTGAAGTAAACAAACATTTCACAAGTTTATAGTTGAGTAATTATTAACATGTTTCGACAAGCCCCCATTTTGTTGCCTCGTGTTTATCCAACAACAAGAACAACCGTTAACTTCTCTGCTGACAATTGAAGAAAATGCACAGATTAGACACAAAATAGTACAATATATGTAAAGACATTTAGTGTTTTTACCTTTGGATGTTAAGTGCGCATGGACGGAAGCTGGACTGGGGAAACCTAAAAATAAAGAGAAAATACAACAATTGAAAGTTATTGTCCATGTAAATGAAATATATTAATACATTTCTGAAATTCAAATAGGGATATAACGTCCATTGTTTTATACATGTTTATATTTATATCAGAATACTATGTATGCATGTCGAGTAGGTTACCAATAACAAATGGAAATTATTAGAAATTATTGGAAACTTGTCTTTGGGCGTTTATCTATAACATAAGTTTAAATTTATCGACACCCCTGTACCACTGTAAACTATAAATATATAAATATATATATTTATGTATGTATGTATGTATGTATATATGTATGTATGTATAGAGAAAAAATCTGTGCATATCTTCATCCGGGGCATTTGACTGGTAGGCTCGATGTTGTACGCATTCAGACATTATTCCAAAAATAATCCTACTGACATAGGCGTGAATGAAAAGCGATGAATCTTTCCGTGAACCAAAACAGTTTTGTTCATCGGTTTTGGTCAATAAGTGTGATAGCCCGTCCTCGTGCATATAACTATGGTCAATAAGTGTGATAGCCCGTCCTCATGCATATAACTATGGTCAATAAGTGTGATAGCCCGTCCTCATATAACTATGGTCAATAAGTGTGATAGCCCGTCCTCATAAAACTATGGTCAATAAACCGATGCAGAGATCTGGGAAATTCTGAAAACGTTTAACTTGCTCAGTTGAAAACCAAATTTAAAAACAAAAAAATATTATTTCATTTTAGTTTGGTTTTGGCACGGGGCATTCTGAGAAAGAAAAAAGAGTATATTTGAACTTGTTTGTGGTGTTTGTGTAATTGGAGAAGACCATGTTTAATTACACCAACCAGTTAACTACTTCACTTAACAAATTGAAATCACAATTGAGAGAGATGAATAACATGGCTGGTTTGGGAGGAGGGTCGGCTCAGTTCTGCTGGTGACAAAACAAAGGCTTTACGCTGATTAAAATGGCATAACCATTTAACAGATCGAATTACCCAGGTTCGAATCTGGGTTGGGCGTATTGAGTGGGTATGATCGGTAAACGGCCATCTGGAGCAGCCTGCTAACCCCAGGGACGGACGATTACCTCTTCTAATCCAGATAATTCCTTCAATCGGTTTGACGTGACAATGATTAAAAATACAAACCGCAAGGGGGCCACAAAAGCTAATAAATGGAACACACGCCGTAATACCGGACATGCTTTAATTCATCGTCTGTTTCCAGAGGCCTAGGTGTTTCAAATGTTAATATGTGTACATATGGAAAACCGCGCCCACCCGTCCAGCAGGCGAGTAGTTGGTTTTGTTGCGTCCCTATGTTAGAGCGGAGCTGATGAGACAACCCATCGTTTGATAGGGCCGTTCACAGATTGCCGAATACACGCGACCAACCATTGTCAATCTTTGTCCACTCGAGTTAATCACTTCAAAATGATCCAGCCCCACATCCTAATTGTCGTTTCCTTTCCCATCACGTGGCGCGTTCGTCTTTCTACAGCCGGCCATTTTCACACATGCTGCGCCAAGTGAACTGCATATAAATTTCAAAAGTTTTGATTAAAGCTGGGAATCCCTGGTGTTGGAGGCGGAACCTCTGTGGGCCTTATCGTTGTCAGTGGACGCAATCTAGTAATTGATTCAACCAAATCTCTACGGTGCATTAAGGGAATTAGCCTATCTTTTAGCTGACAGCATTATATGAGGACGGCCACTTGAACAGAGATATTCTAGCGCTTGTAATGAGTTTTAAATGCTTCATATTCATCGGCCACTTGGCAGAGTAAATCCTGCATTGACTCTCTAATCTCTGGAGGAAAAGATGTTTATATTCCCGCCCTAACCTCCGCTTCACAACTACCACTAAATCATAGCTATTCATTTATTCCGCAATTCCGCAAAGTACGGACAAAAATAATCAAGAAAAAGAAAAGAGCTAAATAATCAGTAAAACATAAGGGGACAACAAGGAGGAATGAAAATCGAATAATTGGTGAATGAAGGAAGAAAACAACCTGGTTAAGGAACGCAATTAAGAAAGAATGGGTCTCTCAGAATAACGTTCCCTTAGAAATTATAGAGTTTTTTTGTTTGTTTGAATGAGATTTAATGTCGTACTTATAGGCATTTCACTAATATTACATACAATTGTCCCCTTCACACTGTTCCCTGCTTGAATACGGTGGAATCCCCATCCCTCCCCCCACGCGCAATTACCTGATGGTGACACACCGACCCTAATCCGTGAGCACAAAAGTTGTAAAGAAATAGCGCGTATAAACACATCTGAAACGGCGATCTCCTCTAGCTCAATCGGTAGAGGGAAGGCCCTGTCATCGCCGGTCATGGGTTCGATTCCCAGAAATAGCTGTCTAACTGTTATTTAATATTTCTGGTTTGAATATGGAAGTTAATGTTGAAAGTCAATTGTTAATAGACACATGCATGTCAGTGTGGATACAATAAATGTTGTATTAGGTTTTATTTTTTAAATGCAAACAAAGATTTAACAATTTAACAATTTCGTTGTAATTGTGACTACTCGTTAATTTACATACTGGAAAACAAGACCGAGAAAAGGACTTCACTTTACAATAACTGTGTAGCATTGTATTAAACATATAGATAAATGAAATATCGGCAGGGTTTCTCTGAAGTCTTAATATTAGATGCCAAAACTAATGTTTGGTGTTTAAAAGAATAAATTTATTTATAATACGTAAACAATACTACTAATTTATTGTGGTAACAATACTAATATTTAATGGCGGTAAATGATATCACTGGACACAAACCTGAGCTTGTTAGCACTCAAAGCGTTTCAACTTTGCTGAGTACATATGTAGACGAAGTCATCTTCTAGCATGCACATGATTGTTTGAATTATAGTTAGATTGATCCTCGAATAAAGCGAATCCTGGCCTAGTACTTAGAGTCATAGCTGTGTTCAAACACAGACAATAATACCCAGATAAATAAATGTATATTGAATATTTATAGATTTTAAAAACAGATGAAGCGTAGCGTTCTCCTGCCTTTGGTTTCGCTTGCTGCATTAAGTTTACCTGGCATTTAAGACAGCTAAGGAAGACGCGGGTTTTAACCGATTCTGGTGCATTTCAGTTGGTCTGCCTGATGTATCGCGCCCTAAAGTGCCTTATTGTGAGTTGTTGGAATCTCGATGACGCGAGACAAAGACTAATACTTGCGCCTCTCGTGCGCTCAAGTCCATTTGGTACACACGATAAGATGTCGCTAGAAAGTAAAAAGTACACAGACTTCCAAAATTGTCATTATCTCGCGATCAGGGAATGTCATGTTTATCGAGAAATTCAAATCCGAGACTGCTATAATTTGTGAGGTGCGTCCTGATCATCATATTACCTGTGCTCAGGAGTGCAGGGACATTTACAGTCTATCTGATATGTAATACATGGCATATCTGAAACTTTAAATGTCCAAACTGTTAACAAAAATGTAAATTTGAATAAAATGAAATCTTTCACAAGGAAAAGTTGGTTATGTAAAAGCCCTTTTAAAATGTCAATGTGTAATTCTGTTTTAAAGATTAAGATTTTACACGGTGTTACTTAAGCTAAGTGTCAAACTTTTATGTTTGGTAAATATTTGTTTGTGTGGGGCTCTAGGCGACCATCATTATACAGTTAAGTATATCTCATCTTAGGTAATATTTGT
>JAVFBX010224394.1:0-11177 GCA_034783855.1 Mopalia kennerleyi | reverse complement strand
CATGTCTTCAAAGATATGCTGAGGTTAACAGACAATTTTCATTGTAAAAGTAATTTCTTTTATTTTTTCTCTTCTAAGTATAAAAGACAGAATGTGTTTTCTTATGTAAACAATTTATGATATTTAATTTTGGTTTCGGGAAAATTTGATACTTTAATGACTTCCCTTGAACAGCGAAATCTGGAGCTTCCTGTTACCATGGTTCTCTCAGAGCTAATGGGCAACATGAAGCCGACCTATTTATGACATGTTGTGATTCTCCTGTCTTGTCATTGTTTTTTGCAAGTGACGTCAAGGGTTGTTTGCTTCAGCCATTGGGCTGAGATGCCGTCATATGAGTGAAATACCCTTAATTTCTTCTTTAAACCCAAGTCAAACAAACAATTGTAGAATGAAGATGACTTCAAAATGTTTGAGTGTGAAAACATGGAACCTTCGATCACCACATGACATGTACATGACGTTCAATTTGGAAAGCTGTGTGGAGTAGAATGGTTATAAACTTATAAAGCAGTTGATGTTGGAAAATTCTCAAATCCAGGGGAACCATTGCCAAAATAAAGAGATCTTTTAACACCATTTCCTTGTCCTTTACCCACCTCTGCCCTCCTAAAAAAAGGATCCATGAGTGTCAGATTTATGATTGCAGCTGCTCTAAGATCGTTCTTGTGATAATTAATTATTGCATAATATTTGTTAAATGTTTGAAGGTTTAATTAACTTATGGGCAAATTATTCTACAGTTTACAATGTATAGAGGGAAGGCACCTGGTTCCCCTTGCTATTTCCGTGAATGGGCAAAAAGCTCCTGAGTTCCGGATTAACAGTACAAAGCTCTGTGTTGATGCCCTATTGAACGTGACACAACATGGATGGTGCAGGCAGGCTTAGCAGAAGGCAAAATGCAGTTCAATTTCCTGTCTTAGCTCAAGAACGTCAAAAAGTGAAAACAGTTCGTAAAATATTAATCCATATTAGCAGTTATAGCCTGTTCCCTGAGAATGGAGAAGTCAATATTTCTAGCTTGGATGGGTTGGCAGAACGCAATGTATAGCACCTCCACAATGCCAGCCCTGTTCTGAGTACTTGGCATGGTGACCTTCTGCCAACAATCAAGCAGTTATTCACCAAAACACAATGTGATCACAACTAATCGCAACGTCCGTTTAGAGGAATTTTCCTAGATTCCATTTGCTGATTAATGTACCATAGTTAACGTTGGCTGTGTTTGACAAGATAAACAGACACCATCTAACATGTCTGATGACATAATTTTGGGGACTCGTTTAGGATCTATTCAAATTAGACAAACATAGTTATGTAATCAGCCAAATGTTTAAAACTGCAATGAGAATTTGAATCATATTTATCATGTTGGTTTAGCGAACACTTAAACTTTTAATTTAGATGTCATTTATCATGCATGATTTAGTGAAGATTTGAAGCTTTAATTTTCTTCAAGAAATCTAAATGATCAATTGAAGATGGAATAACATGTTAAAAATATTGATAAACTTAAATATTCTGTTTCTATTGGAAAACTAATGGTCTGATTATGTCTGTGCTGTTATCAATATGCCAGGCATCATCATTGGGTTGAACTGTGATTTGACAAATTCAGATTAGCTGCTTCATTAAAATAAAACAAATGCCGGCTTATGGTTGATTTGTGATGTTTGGTCTGAATTTGTATTACGTCAAAAAGTTTGCTCTGAAATCGATCGTATATTGTAGAGCTCAAGATATCCTGCAAAAAATGACATGTTAATTTCCCACAATGGTTACGTAATCATATTACTTTTTATTCCAAATGAAAATTTGAGGGTTATTAATCATGTTGTAGATTGTATGCATCATTAGAATGGCTCCTAAACGAGTCCCAGAATTATGTCATCAGACATGAAGTCACTGCTGGATGGGTGTCTGTTTATCTTGTCAAACACTGCAAACTTTAACAACATTAATCAGCAGATGGAATCAAGGAAAATGCCTCTGAACGGACGTTGTGATTAGTTACGATCATATTGTGTTTAGCTAAATAACTGTTTGAACGTTTGCATAAGGTCATCGGGCCAAGTACACACTATATGACTAGAATATTGTCAGGATGCTACATTTTACTAACTGCATTTCAACTTCCTAGATAGAAATATTTACTTCTCTGTCCTGAGGGAACAAGTCTTTATTTAGAGAAATCATGAGTAGGCGGCCAAGGATGTTCACTATAAATAGATGAGACTCATTTTGGTTGTTTATACACAGACTCGAGATGGATAAACCTTTTCCTTCACAAAGCAATATTTTGAATTCTGTTTTTTTTTTTGTTTAAACATCAAACATATGCATTACCATTGTTGTGCAGGATCACCAGTGAATGGCGGAGTACAACAGTTAAAGTACTAGACAGGGGCTTAGCCATAAACCAGAAGTAGCATGTCCAAAATGGTCATTTTGCTTCACTTTTCATATAACTGGGGCCCCGTGGGGGAGCGGGTTGGCCAGTCCTGCAGAATACTCTCCCGGCTTCCTCAGTCTATCGAAAGAGGCGAGAAAAGAGGAGTGTTCTGTTACCCTGGTGTTCTCAGAGCTAAAGGGGAACAGGAAGCTGATCTGTTTGTACATTTTGTATTTGTCTCCGCCGTCATATAAGTGAAATACCCTTGAGTACGACGTTAAACACCAATCAAACGTTAAACAAACAAACAAACATATAACTGGGTGTCCAATTTTGACAGATTTCCGATCTCCTGTATGTTAAAGTTTCTTAAAACAGGGTGTCCAAATGAGGCAAATGTTCACTTCAGCTGAGGGTGTCCATTTGGATGGATGTCTGCCTAAGCCCTTGGTACTAGACCATCATCTTTTAACAAAGTACACGATGTTCTGACATTGCCATAAATGCATTATGTCATGAGCATGATGTCATCTCTTCATTAAGTATTTACCATTCAATAATAAAGAATAATTGAACTTTGTCTCCTGATAAGCCTGTCTGCATGTTATCTCATGTTCAATGGGGCATCAACACACAGCTTTGTACTATTAATCCGGACGCTCATCAGCTTTTTGCCCATTCACGGAACCAGATACCCTCCCTTTACATACTATTGTCAGAATTATATGAATAAAAACAAATTAAAAATACCTGGTACATACTTAGTGTAAACAGAAATTTTATATGTTTCGCGAATACAACATATCGGATTGGATGGATAGGTAATTAGGTTTAGATAGTTTATCAATAATCATGCAAATCTCGTATCCATTCGTCTAACATGCACGACGTACCAAATAACCTCACTTCAGAATTTTGGGAAGGACTAGTTTATTGGAATAAAAATTTTAATTGAAAATGATTAAATTTTCCAGAATTTTTTCACTGTTTTTTTTTCTTTTTAAATGACACTACAACAGATGGCCACCTTTGTATATTGTACAACATATTGTGAACACTCTGAAAATGAATAACATTAATATTGCATCACATTCAGAATGTGAATAATTTTTGTGTCTTTTATCCCAAAATAACTAAAATACATTCAGAATGTAACATGAAAAATCTAATGATCCTATCCAGAAATCAAGCCAGGGATGCTTGGTTGAGAAAGAAGTGATACATGTGGTTTTTATTCTTTTTCAGCTTGACCAGTCATATAACTCAATTGTTCATTAAAGCAAAGAATGTGATTCTTCATTGCCAATGTTTGATCAATCAAGGGGCTAGTTTACCCACCCATTAACGGCGTAAACCAATGTAGTGAATTCTAATCTGTGCCACTGGTCATGTCAGGGACAGCAGGCCCCTAATGCTTAGGAGGTGTAGCTCTAAAAATACCTTCATCCACCGAGTTGGTGAGGTACAAATACAGCCGATATACAGCAATGGTTGAAGCCATTGCCTTAATGCTTACAAAATTTGAATCCTGTGAGTTTTAACTCAAGTGATTCGATCCTTGAGAACTATACATAGTATGTCATTTGTACTACATTCTCTACTAAAAATGGCTTTATATTGCAGATTTATTGTAAATGATTAAAATATATTGGCTCTTGGGGGTAATAAAATAGTTAAGGCATTTGTTAAAGGGTGCATACGAAGTCTTAACATGGTCAGTTTGATTTAGAGTCAAAGGGGCCTGAACCCCTAAACCAGATCAGCTGTGTAATTTCAGTTTTTTGTAAAATCATTCACAAGTATCTTAAAACTTCTAGCAGTTGGGTCACTCTAATTTTGGGACAGTCCACAGAAATAACATGTAAGACATACCCCTGTGGTAAAGCCTATTTCTCTGTCCCAACTTCTAAAAGTTTTAGGGAATTTGGGTTAGAGGATTACAGTAAAAGATTAAGTGAAAAGTATAAGTAAAGAGAGAGAGACTTTATTATCAGCTAAAACTTGAAACATCTGTGATGATAACAGGTTAAATAAGAAATTTTAACTCAACACAATGGCTGCCTCCTTTCAAGGTTATCCATTGGTAGATCAGATTCTCAATGTCAATTTGTCCGTCTGTATGTCTTATTACACTGTATGTCATACAATACTTTAACTTGAGAATAGAATGACATTGTCTCTCCAAATTTAGAAATATGCTATTTATGAGTGTGTGAACATTCAACAATGTCGATATTTGACATTTTCAGACAGGTGAACGAGAGGTGTTATCTTTGAAATGATATTGTTTGTTATAGTACCAATAACATGATATCTAAAGAATAATACAGCATAGAATTACAAAAGTAAGCATTCATGAATTTTTTTTTATTTTAGGAACTAAATTATTCTGTTTCAATCTTATTTTATTTTCAGAATTATGTAATAGCTTTGGTGTTAAATAATTGAATGAGGTTGTTTTATTATCATACATAGAATAATATTACACTACTTTTTTTTTATGGTTAGCCCTGGACTGACCACTGGGCATTTATTCAGTATCAATGACCACGATTTTACAATACCCTTACAATGCCACGTGGTCTGGTTTGTGGGGCGTGGTAAATAATCTGGCATTACACTACTTCAAGAAAGCTTATATAATTTGATGAGTTATTTCCCTTGGTTTACATCCAATTATCTAAACAAATGATAAAGTATAAAGAGGGTTAAGAATAGTTCTGAAATTAATGTTTCAAGATTATATAGCCATTTATATTTTTAAGAAATATTAGTATAATAAGAGAGAATGCTCCAAAGTACGTTTTATTCACTGGTTGTATTGGTTCCCAGTCCTCTGGATAAGGCCAGTTTGTGTGAAGAGTAGGAATACTGTCTATACTCAGCACTGGAGGAAAATTTACTTTCCAACATTATGGCCACGCTTCACATCTTGGTTGTACTAGTGTCATTTATTGCTGGAATACACTGCCGTCATATAAGTGAAATACCCTTAAGCACAACATAAAACACCAATCAATCAATCACTCATGAATTAGTTCCCAAAGTATATCTCAAGGGCTGTTTAATATGTTAAAGCAAGACTACAGTCAGATATGCTTTCTGCTATTGTGATGCTTCAAGAGTGAACACCAAATTTGCCCTCCTAATTTGCAGTTTGAACATTTATTCTTTTGCTGTGTTATTTTCTTAATAAAGATTAATTAATTTATGAGTGTTTCCAAAGAATGTCCTGATTAACGTCTAATTTATATTTCATCACTGATATGTACTTCAAATAGAGATTAATCATGATTTACATATGCTTCGTTTCCATATAATATTATATTTATTTGTATGGTTGACAGGAGATTGACAGTTACAAGTTTTGATTTATTGCAATATATTTGTGGGACGTAAATAAACTTTGTTTACTTCTGCACAAGTTTTATAGAGATTTTGAACTAAGCATGGCCTCATCCAATGCTTCATTAAATGTTTTAATCTAGTAGCTTAATTGCTGTTATTAATCTAATTATTAATTGTATATATATAAGGACATATTATCTCAATCAGGTCCGTCTAGACAGAGACCCGGGTTCGAATCCCAGTGAAGGCCAGCACAAGATTCTTTCTCTACTATAAAAGTATATTCAATAAAGCTCATTTTTTGTCTGCGGAAGTATTCAGTCTTAAATCTAGAGTTGGCTGGAAAGAGCCAATGACATTTTCAGACCTGCCTACCTGGAGTATTTTATACACATAATTAATGTTGGATACACCAATAAGCCTTCAAAATACACACAGAAAATAATATTCGTAGCACAAAAAATTTACAAAATGGTAAGAAAATACTCATAAAAACAATTTTTTGTACATAAATTTATTTAAGGGTAGACAGGCCTACAGGTTGGTATTATCAACAGAAATGATTTCTTTGCCTGATAGATAAAAAGAAAGAAAAAATTACAATTATACAAACTGTATATTGACATACTTTAAACAACAACAAATCATCTTGGGATAAAACAAGTCCTCTCGGGACTTTATTCCCGCCAAACAATTGTTTACAAACTGTTGTATTTAATATAAATTTATTTGGTGAATAAAAATATCAATCAATCAAAAAAGTACGGGCTGGTGTCCCTGCTGAGGAGTATGCATTTGTTATCAAGTGGGAGAAGATGGTGAGTGTGGGGTGATAAAAGGGAGGACGTGTCTATCATCTCCAATTGTGTAATACTAGTCCGGAATTATGAGAGATGTAGCCTACATTCGCGGTTTTTGGAAACGCGTTTAGATCTCACTCTATATTGGACATATTTATTAACTTGGATAAGAACTGGCGGAGAAAAATAACACTAAGAGCTTAGCATTATCAGTATCAAATTGCTGTTGAGAGGCAATCTATGAGTAATTTGCCCGTGGCCTAAGGGTTTCTTACATGGGCGCTGCACCATAACATAATTATGCACTGCTGCCATTAAAGGAGATCCGCAGAAGTTCACGTCGGTAAGACATATCAATGCAAGTTAAGCTATTGCTTGATAATGACAGCCAGCTATAGTGTGTGAGAGAAAATAAAGCACCTCCGTTGCAGGCAAAAGTTTTTGACACAAGGCTGGAAAAAAGACATCCCAGTTTAGGTTTTCTAATGAGAAATGTTTTGTCAAAATCTCAGTGGGGAATGAGAAATTGAATCACCTGTGAGATTTGCATTGCTCCCAGCTGGGGCCGTGCTAATAAAACAGTATGGGAGACACATGGTGCTCTCACCTGGCTACCCAGTATGTGGTTGTCTATCTCCTGGTTTCAGTAGCTTTTAATCTATAGCTAGAAGTGTTGCATGTTCTTCATGCGTGGTATATGGAGACCTACCTATTCATTGGTCAGACTGAAGCAAAATGATTATTTTTCAATCAACAAAATTGTCTGGTCAAATTTTGTGTTCATAGCCTTCGTTTTATTTGGTCTACTTTCGCGCTTATAGCTAAGTTACAACTGCGTAAATATCTATCCTAATAATGTTAAATTACTTCAGTAGCTGTTATCTTATTGTTGCCCCTATTAGTTACCTAGAAAATGCAAAATGGTATTAACCTATTTAATGCAATAAACTGATGTTATAACTTGTAAAGTTATATCAGGTTTATACTAATCTGTGACCCTTTACATGATCCTATTATTGTTAAATTACTCCATTAGCTGCAATCTTATTATTGCTGCCATGGATGACCTAGAAAACGCAAAATGGTATTAACCCATTTAATGTAATAAATTGTAATCAACTGATGTGAATTTAATAAATATTTATTCAAGAAAAATATCTATCCGCTTTATCACATGATTTTAAAAAGCAATGTGATAATTGTATAAATGAAGTTTTCATTGTTTAGTTTATTGGTCTGTTATGTAAAATTGGTTATACGAGTGGTTGCTGCTATGAAATACAATTTATATTTCGGTCGATGTTTACCAATAATATTGTTATATAAAGAAACTAACCAATCCGCTGTGTTAATTAGCCGTCTGTTTTCGTCACCCTCGGCACTGTCAGAGTCGCTATCACCCTGCACGCCTGTATCGCTATATCGCTTGTAAATGGCTCAAACTGATAAGGTTTTACGGCTTCTGGACGCATACAAAGTTCCCCGATATCAACACCAGTTTCTGAGAATGAATCTGATAACCCTTCGTTGGGCTGGAAAGAAAACGCTGCCATGTCTCACTGAGGAAAACTCTATGCACTACTGGGCTAAATAAAGCACGGCCAACTGCTACGCAAGGCTGACATGACTTACCGACGTGACGTCACTCACCCAGCGATCGCTGGCTCCGCGCGCAGACATTTCTGGCAATTTTATTGCCCTTTGGGGGGCAAACTTGACCAGATTTCGTTGCACCAAATATATATTAGTTTAGGGCAAGGTATAAAGTTTATATTTATGGCAAAACATGTTGAAAAATATTACTTCTGCGGATCTCCTTTAAAGTGAATTAATATGGAAATAAACACAAAACCAAACCGATTCTCAGTAATAATTGTTGACAGACTATAATTTTAACACAACTTCTCTTCAGCAGAGCCTGGACACACAGGACACAACGTTAAGTGCAATACTGAATTCCCTGACAGTTGAAACTAAGAACGGTTTCATGTATAAAACGTTTATCTGTATAAAAATGGCATAATTTTGCACACAAATAAAGAAAACTGCGCGCATACACTTTCGAGTTAATACCCCTTGCAAAGATTTTTCGTAATTCACTAAGAATAAAATGCCATAAGTGGACAAATATAATATTGTGAAAGTAAGGCTGGGTCATCGATTTTTTATATTAATAATATATGCGTTTATTCGCATGAAGCTTTGAATTCTTAGTCTAAATGGTCATAAGTTTAAAACAAGAAAGTGAGAGTTAAGTTGATGTGTAAGTATAGCCATTGTAAATCAGTATACAAACATCGGATTTAATCCACGTTTACGAATTAAAGTGATTGCTGTACAGACAGACGGGCGGACTGGCTGGCAAACATTGGTTAAACCCTGTGTTCCACGATTCCATGAATTGAGAACCAATAATATTGCCAGGGACGATAACAACACAGTGTTATAGGGGTCTAAATCAGATCGTTTGTTTGATTGGAGTTCAACGTCGTACTCAAAGGTATTTCACTTATATGACGACAGATTGTCCACTGCACATTGCCTTATTACGGTGGAAAACCGAGAGGAAGCCTCGTGAAATCCACCCCGCGATTGCCGAAACCACAGTGTGTGACTCGCTCACATACCTGATGGTCGACAAACGGGCTTAAGCAGGTTTAGGTAAACGCACATGCTACCACTAAGCCACGGCTATGGTCTAAATCGGATGGGTGCACACATTAATATTCTTTGGGACGATAACAATTGGACACTGTTTTGAGAAACCAGCCAATATCAATAGAGCGTTGAGTCAAATTAAATATATGAATTATATTTACTCAAAATAATAATATGAAACTCAAAAACAGAATAAGAAACAAAGAAGCGATCATTTAGCAAATAATGTATTTAATATTGCTATAGCTTATATCAATTTTTTTTTTTCCGATTTGTTGAATCCCCGCCACGTCGTATGCAACAAAACATGACCTTTCATAATATCTGTCGATGCTGTGCAATAATAGTAATATTGCAACTGCAGTGTGGAACACTGGTGACTATTCTTACGTCCGTCAAAGAGATCGCCTCATCGCTCTTGTGAAAGTGTTCTCCAGTGAAGGAAACGACTACACCGTAACGGGACAGTGTTTTCTTGTAAAGCATAAGTCGGTTTCATGTCAGTTTCGCTTATGTTTACCACATGTCGGAACATCCTTCGACACTTTCCGTACCGGTACAGTTACCCCGGAGGTGAATGAAAGCAATAATATTACACAAAAACGTTTAATATCTGCTGGATGTTTTGAACGCGCATGCGTGGTAATCAACCAAAGTACTCCGCGGATTTGTATGAAAAAACCCACATCAAACAAGCCTGTTTCTTGGGTAAAATATCATTTAAAAAAACACTGTTCCTTTTTTATGTATAACTTAGATAATTCAAATTTCGTCCGCTGTACGTATTTCAATAATGATATCAACACCAGAATAGCATTCAAACGTAAGTTTACAATAACCGCGTGGATAACTAAGTCATATGATGAAAGCACATCCATTGGAGTTACCTCGTTATCCGTTTGGCAAGTAAACTGTTAAGTAACAATAAAACAATTAGGAACTCAGGAATATAAATAACATACACACGTACTGTATTTGTCAGCCACGACGGGCATCTACATTTTAGCGCGAGTACAGCAAACAGCATGGGAACAACGTAAACTCGGTTTTGCCCCTGACCATTATATAGGTCAGTGGGTGTAGCTCCGTCATTGATTATTTACGGGACGGAAATGGCCGAGGCTGTTCAGACATGATGTTTACCAGTGATACAATTACACAAAACACTGGAACAAATAAAATCCGTATAATAAAACATGTTCTGCATGTTTGTGAATGATACTCCATCCTGTGTAGGATATTTCGTGAATAACTCTCAGTTTGAGCAATACCCGTAGTCCACTTGGGGAGTAATCCTATACATCGAAGAAGGAATAACAGTCCATCGCACTAACATGTACCACTAAGTTACTGGATGAGTAAAATACTAGCCGTTGGTTGTCCTAAATTGCCAATGTTTTGGACCAACGTATAACTGAAACGTTTTGCGGTGACTGTAGTTTGGTGTAACCCAAAGCAATACTTATTTAATAAACGAAATGACAGTCTTGCTTGGTTTAGTTTCGCAACAACAACTGATGATATACAGGCCTTAAGTTGTGAGAAGAAAGATGCTATTTGTTGCGGATTTCTGTAGTCTTAATCTTCTTTACGAGTACTACGAAGGAGTACACTTGTCTTCAGTCGCTGATATCGAATACTGGTGGATTCAATTAGGCTTATTTAACAGACGCGCAGGTAAATTGCAAAATGGTTGGCACAATGATAATATATCTTCCTTGGCTATACTGCGATTGACTAAAACTCATTCCACAGGTTTCTTTATTTGTTTGATTATACAGTTTAACATCGGGCGCGAGATATTTCGCTTATATAGCGACGGACTGTCCACTTCGCCTTACTGAAAAACATCATAAAACCACCCGTGGATTGACAGAGCGATATCGCCCGACTCACATATATACTCTGTCAAAAAAGAAACGCATAGGTGAAATGTCACAAGAAAGTGTTGAATTTTTTAAAAATATCGTTTCTTG